>OY755239.1:31805835-32105299 GCA_963576725.1 Azorinus chamasolen | reverse complement strand
ACTGTGTCAGTAGTTGACCTCTTCTTATAATAATGCTTTGATTTCATGCTGCAAACATGTCTACCAAACTTGATTCTTTTTCATCCACATTGTTCAATCATTTCGAACGAAATTGACCCAGGGTCAAACGTCTTGGATCCTGATCAGACACCGAGTTAATCGGCATCTCGTCTGGATAATATCTATACATTTTTTGTAAATACAAGATAGGTCGCCCTAGTCATGATAAAGTTAAAGCCTGTCAGCTCATTTGTGGTTTCTCGAGAGGAAGCTACTAATCCTGTCTGCTTCATTAGGGTGAACATGACAAAACTGCAGTATCCAATTTGTCACTCGAATTAGAAACAGACGCAAATAAATGACCAGTCACGTAATTATACTATCATTTTCCTATAAGTAACTACTAGGAATATGTCGATGACAGTTTTTGAACCTTAATTCAAGACAGATTAAGTCTTAAAATTCTAACGTCATAGAACTTTCTCGTACTAAGTAAGCCCGTTTAATGTACTTGTGTGAAGTATAAACTGTGTGTTATTTTTGTTTAGTTGAAAAGGAAAATTTGTTTACAGCTGGAAGACAGCTTTGATTTTAGATTTTTAAATGGACAATATGTAACTGTCTTGCCTTTCCTCAGGACATTTTTCTATATCTAGCTTTAGCTGACATTGTTTTAATGATACATTGAATGATGGGGACTTGAACAATGTGGGCAATTGTCGAACCAGCAAAGGTACATTTAATTTCGAACATAACTTCCCTTATATCCGGTTTAGAACAACGGGTTCCTTTATACTTATCAGTAACACGTGTAAGAATACTTAGAACATATATTACGTCATACGTCATAATATGACGTCACACTTGGGAAACCAGTGTTTAAATGTTATTAAAACGGCATAAACACACTGTTTTTTTTGGTATGTGAGAAAATAATCTGATGTTCGTTGTCTTTTAAGATCAAATGTTCCTAAACTCGCCAATAAGATATTATTAAGCTTGCCAAAGGTTCGCTTAATAGCATTTTCTTAGGCTCGTTTAGGAACATTTGATCTTAAAATACAACTAGCGACAGACCCTTTATGTAACAAAATACCCTTAACTCGCTCATTGATTTATAAACTTATACAGGCAATACATGATTAAATATTTCAGTAGCTGTAAGCCGTTCCCAAATGATTACTTCAAATCAAAGTTATGATGAAGTAAGTTTTAACAAGAATCGAATATTCTACATATGATTTAAAATCAGTAAATTGCACAACGACGGATTCAAATCCAAAAGAGCGTTTCATGCAGCCGGTTGACCGCATAGTGATTCACACAATTAACCTCGCCCATCAGCTTCTACTTTGTAAATATGTTTATGAGGCTTCGGAAGCCAATACGAACGTCTACAGGAACACTATCAGTGTGTGGTATGGCTATCCACTAACACTAAGTGAGGATATCTAAATCCCATACATTAGATATTCGCTTCCAACAGTGTAGTGGTAACTAACCGAAGAATTGTGACCCAGTGTTGTGACAGAGAGGCTGATGAGAGACTATATTTGTTTCGGGTTGTCCTCGGCATTCCAATTTCAGATGAATTATCTACTGAATATATACATTGTGCTACAGTAGATATAGGCACAACCGATGTTGGTAAATGTTGATAGAACAATAGTTCATGTTGTGTGTCATGGAATAGAAGAAATAGTGTCTGAATTTTCCACCGTTCCAAGGCGGTACTCTTGCTTTCACCCTATGGTCAACTTTGTTATTTAATACGCTTCACGTCTTGATATGCGTCCTGTTGGGTTTTGTCTTGTAGCTGTGCCCTTTCTTGTTTGGTGGTGTTTGGTGCGGTGTCATTTCGTATGTGGCTCTCCCTGTTTGACTGTTTGTTCCATATGTTAATATTTCGTGTTAAGAGTTCCTGGCTTGAAAATCTATTTCTCCTGTTGATTGTTAATGTTATAAATGTTTTTATAACTAAATTATTTCTTTAGCTTCTCTCTTAAAATGCAAACATTTAGACACACATGTTTTGTACTTTTTACTTAAGAATGAAATAACATCCCCATTAGACTATGATAATGTCATGGTAATCATATTAATGGCATTGGTGTAATAAACGAAGTGCGAGATATGAACAGGAATTAAACAGTCAGGATTTTAACCCTTCGCTTGCTATTCACGTCAATATACGTACCTGTAAATAGTGAAGACCCAGATGAGACAGCTCCTGTAGGAGCTGTCTCATCAGGGTCTGCACTATTTACAAGTTGATTGTGTAAGCAGTGCACTCCACAGCAGTGACTGCACAGCGAAATATGTGTACACAGTGAAGACATATGTAATTATACAACAGGGCATGGGTAAAGAAGGAGAAGGGTGTTTTAAAATTCAGCAAGCGAAGTATTAAAATCGAATACGTACAGATTCAGCATTTAAAATGAAGCATTTACTTCATTCCTCGGTTAATGTTCAATATCAGTCAGTTATTAGATAAAGGTACTTATCTCCGATACAAAACACTGGTTTTACTATTTACTCCCGTTGTAAATGTAGAAGCATGCGTTAGGTTCAATTTTATGGTGAGAATGGTGAAATGGTGAATAAAACAAAAATTGAAATTTTAGCCTAAACGGAAAAATACATATAACGGATCGCATATTACGTTTTCTGACAGTAACGTCTCTTACATTTTAAACAAAACATGTCCTTTTCAAGATACCTATAGCTATTCAAACGAACCTTTGACAAACATAGAATATCTGCAAATGTCTCTATGTTACATGCTGCTGTTGTGTTATTATACGTTGTCATGTTATAGATATACACAGCACAAGTAGAAAAGTAAAAGTATGAGCCATGCAGGAAACGCCACATACAAAACACACAGCCACCCGAACAGAAAAAAAAGTACAAAAATGAGTCATGCAGGAAATACCACATACAGAACAAACACTCGCCCGAACAGCAACACAAGGAAACAGCAAATATACATGGGTAGAAAAAACAACAAGAGACGCACAAAGACAAAACAAACATACAATAGGAGGAAGATGGAAGTACCGCCTTGGAACGGTCAGTGACAAAAGTCACCGGGGGTTTAAACCGGTTTATGGGCGCCCAACCTCACCCTTATTCCATCCCCATCCTAAAAGACAAACAGTGTAAATAAACGTATCCCCTCTCCGACTAATCTACAACAACCGCGACAGCAAATACAGTGGTAAAGTGCATGTATAACAAAAAAACATTTAATTGAACATACTGTATCCACCTATCGCTAGTGTACTCAATGATTGAGCTGCAAACAGAGTAACTGTAGAAAAGTAATAAAGGGTACGACAAAAATGAAATAGTACAGATATCCGACGTTCTCCTTCCATTTCTGGATTTAAGAGGTCGCCTTCATAGAGTACTAAACCTTTCTTGTCGGCGTACATGCAAAGAGGCCAGCGTGATTGCCAACTGTAAAAGGGTTCACAACCAAACATGCAGTATGTTGTAATAATACAGGATCATATCCCTTTTTAATGAACTGTTTTATATATTTGATGAACAAAGTGAGAAAATGGGTACGTCCAATAATTCTACGAAGTTTGTAAATCACATCACCATAAAATTCAGGATGTGAAATACCGTGTCGCAAAAGTACCTTGAGATTACATTTGTACTTGCCAATAAGCGAGAGATTTCGATAGTAAAATTTAGAGAAAGTTTTTCTTAGTTTATGGTATCTATATCCTTGTTTAAGCAGTTTTTCAGTTAAAATGAGATTTCGACTGTTAAAATCGTCAATAGATGAACAAGCTCTAGCAAAACGAATAAGTTGAGATATATAAACCCCGTAAGATGGAGCACGGGGAACATCCCCGTCAAGATGAGGAAAATTTACAATATTAAAATCAAAATCATCTCTTTTGTCATATATTTTAGAAGAAATCATTCCATTATTAATTTTAAGGTCTAGGTCAAGAAACGCTGCATAATTGTCGGACGGGTTAGCTTTATTCAATTTGAGTTCTTTAGGATAAATTGTAGGAATCAGAGCATTAAAGAAAGGGTTATCTAAGTTAAAAATATCATCCAAATATCGACAAGTATCATTGAAGGCTATTATAACATCTTCTTGTGATTGAGGATTCAAACTCAACATGAAATCTCTCTCATAGCAGTACAAAAACAAATCTGCGACAAGTGGTGCACAATTCGTACCCATGGGAATACCAATTACCTGACGGTATATAGCATTCCCATAACGTACAAATATGTTATCCAAAAGAAAGGTTAGTGCTTCGCAAACTTCTGAGCAAGTCCAATTGGTGTAATATTTCATTTGCTCGTCAGTAAAGAAAGCTTTTTCAGCATTACATGCCAAGAACGATGTTTTTTCTCGGGCAAATACTTTCTGGATCAAGCTAGTAAGCTTATCCTTAATTAAAATATGAGGAAGAGTTGTGTACAGAGTAGAAAAATCGTAAGTGCTTACAGTGGATGCAAGATACCTTTTGTTCTTAAGTTTGTTTAAGACTTCTGAAGAGTTCTTAATAGACCAGAAGAGATTTATTCCAGAATTTTCATAAGTCTTATCACAGTAAAATTTTACATGTTCCTTTACCTTCGTTAAACAAGAAGTCAAAAGTATAGACAATTTAGTAGTTGTACATGAACTAGAATTTGCAATGAAACGCGCTTTATATGGTTTTTTATGTAGTTTTGGTAACCAATACATAGTAGGAAGTTTATGTTGTGTAATTTTAATATCGGTTCCAAATTGTTCACACTTTTTGACATGGTCTGAAATGATGGTCTTTTCGTCAGTGGTAACTGAAATGTATGACTTGGTATTAGTAATTTCCTGCTTCAAGACGTCGATATAATGTAATCGTCAAATAATAATCACATTATTTGATGCCTTATCAGCAGGAACAAAAACGTATTTTGAATGGAAATCCTGTAAACCCTTTTTAAGATGTCTAAATGAAGTTCTAGGTTTAGGTGGAAGAAGGTGTTTATTAGAGCTGTAAAAGGAAATGCGTTTATCAATTATATCAAAAATTAGTTTTTTCCAACAAGAAAGGGCAGTAGACTCAACATGTTCTCTTCGACACCATTTAATACTAAAATTTTGTAAAGCCTCCGCAATCTGAACTCGACAAGAGTTAAAATCTATCAAGGATGGTATTCTATATTTGGGACCTTTATTCAAAAGAGATCGTAGACGTTTATCTTTAATTATCTCAAAATTACCAGTAATCACATGACCAGCCGGAGAATAGCAAAATTTTGAGGTGGCGCAATCTCAATTATCAGGAATATTATCATTAATATTAAGGTCGGCCACAATTTTATTATAGTTGAAAATTGTATTTCTGATGGGTTTGTTATATTTGTAGCAGATGATAGGTGGTTCTGTATTTTTAAAGTATTTAGGAATAGTGTCAATTACATTTTTGTCTCTAAAAATACTTTGGAGGTCAATAAAATCAATACCTTTATTAATAAAAGGAATTTTCAAGAAGAATCTTTGGTGTTCAGATAATTTGTCGATGTGCGGTCTGAGAACATGTAGAGTAAAGCTTTGTATCAAACTAGCCGTTCCTATGAGAGGATCTGATCGATTTTATCGGCTTGCTCGTCAATTTCTTTTAATGAACATATAGATAAGGAGGAAAGTCTAGAAAGCATGGCATGTTTACCCGAAATTAGGCGTAAAGTATGTAGATCAAGAAGAGTCAATTTCAAACGAGATTTTCGTTTAATATTACCATTCTTGCGAATGCCATGCGATCGAGATTTGCGTTTTCTAATAGAAAAAATTGAAAAAATATCTATATCTGGTTCTTTTGAAATATTTCCAGTCTGGTAAATATTATCATTCAGTCCTAAAGGAAAAGGTGTTTGCAATTTTTTGATCCAATTTAATTCAGATATAAATCTAGCTTTCGATTTAAAGCTACTAGTCGCCTCCTTATCATATGTTATATGCTCAACAATTTGTACTAAAACATCTTTAAAAGAATGGCCAGATTTCCGAAAGTGTTGGTATAAAAAATTGTTTAGTTTACGATTTCGACACTGATATGCATGCTCACGAAATCGAGTTTTCAAAGCACGTCCTGTTTGTCCTACGTACTGTATACCGCAACTAGGCGCGTTTCAAGTTAAAACATAAAAAACGTTAGTAGTAGTACAATCAAGAAAGTTTACTTTACACGTGATTTGATTTGGTTATTTCGCTATAACCCTTTCACCCGATTCTCGGAAAGAGACTTAGATATTCAGAACCAGGCTAATTTTCCATACACTTCATTGTGTTCAGTCAATTCGTGTTTGGGTGAATTCTAGGTAGTAATATGAGTTGTAAATTGATATATTAAAAACAATTGTGCTCGGTGTTTTCGGTGCATTGACGCGAAGTGAAATAAACATTTTGACCACAAAATTACTATCGAAGCTATTGTATATATAGTTTGCGTGTATTTGGATACACCCGGATCCAGCACAATACTATATAGTACAACCTCCTTAAATGGTCCATAAACGTATAGATTATGCTGTCTATTGAATGTTGTAGATTAAAATACGAGAGCATAGTCAATCTTCCTGAAGTACAAGTAACCAAAAGTTCCGATTTATTATTTGTTCTCTTCTAATGTTAACTCGGCATCTCATCAGAGCGATAACTGTTTGATACCCTGTGTGTATGTTGGTAGACTAAGGGAGTACAAAAAAAATGTATAGGTTGAACTTTGAACATATACTGCAGAGCTAAAGATAAGGGTGCGTACCCAAATGAAATCGTCATTTCTCCACCAAACCCTATACTTTGACCACTCTTTTAGAATCGTCTCTTCGAGACGATTCTAAAGAGTAGTTACAGTATAGGTCTTGGCGGTAAAATAAAGGAGTCATTCTTGAAAATGTTGCAATTTACGCATATTATCTGGAGCTCTGTAACAAATAATTATCTCAGCAGGGTAAAATTCAGAATTCTGAGAAAAATGTTTCTGCCTTCTGCATAAAACATCTACAAGTACTAATAATTCATTTTAATGAATTATAAATACAATTTACTTCCTCAAGTTACTACTTACACCGGACAGATACATGCTAATTCCGAGAGCGATACTACAGTAAAACTCTAAACCGGACGTTCAATTTAGAATAAATATCGGTCTTGGATACTTGCAGCTTAATGCAGGTTGGCAGTCATGCAGAAATGTCCTATATTAGCTTTCTGTTACTTTCACAGTACATTAAGCAGCCACCTACCTAACATTATCTTACTTCTTCTTTACTACAACTCCGGTTTAGAGAGGTTTACTGTATACAGAAACATCCCACTAATGCGACCGCCAATAAATGTTCTAATACTTGGCTGAAGAGGCAGACGGTATGTAACGCAGGACGAACGTTACACAGAGAGCTCATCCAGGAGCTCTATATATTACATTTGTCCTACAGTAAAACACATGCTTTAAAACGCCTATGTTTATTCACTGAGAGGGTTTCGACAGATAAACAGATAGAGATAGACATACAGATAGACATACATATAGACATACAGGGAGACAATGAGACAGACAGAGAGAAACAGAAACATGCAGACAGAGAGAGAGAGACAGGGAGACCATGGGAGAAAAGCAGAGAGAGACGAACAGATAGACATACAGTCAGGGATAGAGGCAGATATACAGATAGACATACATGAACAGCGAAAAAGAGAGGAAGAGAGATATAGAAGACGATTATTGTTATACCGCGTGAAGAATTACAAGACTGCAATTTATATTAGCATTTGTAATATTAACCAACTTGAATGTTCAGTTTTGCCAAAAATACTTCCGCACTGCTTTAATCTGCATTCTGCATTCTCTTTCATGTACTTTCCAAACCAACATCAGTTCATCTTCTGATCAGAATTTGGTTTGGTATCAGGCTGAACAATAAAACAACACATGGACTGACTTGGGAAACTCCATTACATGACAGAAATAGACATGCCAGACTAATTATGTAAATCACGATTTTGTGTTTCGTTCAAATTGAATTTGGGTACCCACCCATCTTTCGTCAGAGGGGTTCCTGCAAAAGAAATATATGCAGACCCCAATGTTATAACACATTTTTAATGAGTCTGTAATCCTTTTCAAGCATCTGATTGATCAGATTCTGAGCTTGCTCAGAATCTGACCAATCAGATGCTTGAGAATGATCTCAGATTCAGATTCAGACTCAGAAGTTGTATAACATTGGACCCTGTTGAAATAGTTTGTCATTGATTGGTATAACGAAAAGGGCAGATCCATGATAAGAGGGTTCCTAAAGGGTACCTTTGGTCTGGGTATACAATGTTTGCCATGCCTCACGCATGTTGTCATTGGAATTTATGGGTAAATGCAATTACATGCAATGTTTTTTATATATATATAAAAGTATGTATGCAACATTTATACATCGTGGCGTGCGGTAATTGTGTATATAACCCCTGGTAGTTGTTGTTGTTGTTGTTGTTGTTGTTTATTTGGGATGTGTTCTGCTAATATATTGTTGTATGTATTGCGGAGCAAACTAATTTCAGAATCAGAGTCTACTTGACTTGAAATTTACTTAGTGCTAAAGAGCATGGTTAGACAAGAGTTGTTTGTAACGATACCACGAGACTATTGTAATGCTATGTACGGAAACCAACAGAAACGCGCTCCTCATTCACCAGAAACTATGCTCGATAGACGATCTCTATTGAAGTATGCTTCACCATGAACTGATTATTGTGGCAGCCATGGTGTTATCCCGAATCGATTTGGTGTCAGTCGTTGTTATCCGTAAAACGTACACGTGGTATCCAACTTTCGAGAACGTCGGCGTTTGTTTCAAATATCGTGAATATTTCCTGAATACTCTAGGAAAACGGGCGGTAAAACCTTGTTTTCATGTACACCTTTTAGTGATTTATAAGTGTGGCAGGAATATAATTAACCATAAAGGTTTTGCTAACACTGTTTGTTTTGTAGAGCTTTACATTTTATGTCACTTCAGGGCAGATATGCTTTGTTGGCTTTTTACCCTTACAGTGCTGGATTAAAGTTACTAATGTCCTTGGGAAACAGTGTAGACCCAGATGAGAGAGCTCCGTTTGGGACCCTCTCACCAGGGTCTGCTTCTTTTCATATTACACTTGTCTTTACAAATCCCAAAATATTCAGAATAAGCTTGACCTGTTTAAAGGTTGGAATAGTCCGATTGAAAATATTCAGCATTAGCTTGACCTGTTTGAAGTTTGGAATAGCCCAGCTGAAACGTCAGCGTTATAGGGTTAACATATGCAGACTCAGACGAGCCCGGAAGACAAAGGTACCAATTATAATGTTAATGCACGAGTTAAACGCGTGTACAATAAAACCCTCTAAACCGTACATTCAGATTGGTATAAGTATATGTCTTGGAGACAGGTAACAGTTTAATGCAGAGTGAAAGTCATACAGAAAGCTCATTTCTGTATGACTTTCACCCTGCATTAAGCAGCCACCATCTAGATTCTTTTCTGCTAGAATTCCAGTGTAGAGGGGAGTGGCTGTATATCCTTGCTATCATGTTCACCATCCATTGTAAATACTCATACTAAAAGAATCTTAACTTTCACTGTTTGTAATCTACCTAAAAAGACCTAAATTGTTAAATAATAAAATCCAGTTTACAGGGGTTCTACTGATTTCTCTACCGGGTTTACTTATGTGTGCAGACACATGTAATGAAAACCTAACGTAAAAAGTCCGTTTAACCCTTTCCCTGTTCTATATTTATTTTGAATTACATTACCTACTGATTATTCATGGACAAAATAGTTTTAATAAAAATGGAAAGTGGTACATTGTAGTCATTTTAGAAACTAAAGAAACTGATCTATCAAATTCTAATAGCAAACAGAGCAGACCCTGATCAGACGGCTCCTACAGGAGCCGTCTGATCTAGGTCTACTCTGTTTGCAAATGCGTGAAATCACGTTTATATGAGGAAAGGGTTAAAGTATTTTTTTTAGGAAATTAAAAGACATAATATGAGCGTTTTTAGCGCCGAAAAAACAGCCATGCTTAAATCACGTACGTTTTCCGCTTCATGGAAACCGGGAATTACAAGGGAGATAGAATCGAAGTGATGATTTCATTATACTGACTTATGGGGTGTTACATCATTCGTCGTCGGCATGTTGTTGATTAGGTCACACGGCCAAAAGTCTTCGTGATTTGCATAATGGTATGTCTCAACTTCGAACAGTGAGCACGAAAGAGTTCTCTTTCTCTCTCTAAACCGGGATTCTAGAGGAAAATGGTTTAGATACTTTTAGGCAGATGGCTGCTTAATGCAGGGTGAACGTTATGCAGAAATCTCATAGAGGAAGTCAAAGAGGCGTGTATATGAGGGAAAGGTTTCATGGGTGTACATCATACATACCGGTACTGAATAATACAGGTGTAAGTTTAGTAATTTTTTCTTGGTACTTTGACGTCACACAAACCTTATTTACAAATCTGTCAATATTATTTTAACCCTTTTGCGGGACCGACTGCAGAAGTATATAAGCCATTTGCATACAGTAAAGACCGATACAGGGTCTGCACCGTTTGTCATAACGAGAGCACCACATCCGGATGTGCCAACACTCGTTTGATCTTACTTTTTTATTTCCTAAGTTCATAAAGGGACATAATTTTGTCAAAAGGCCTAACAAAACTATGGCTTTTGGTCAGATTGTAGTTCGTTTGATGGTAAATAAGTGTGTGAAATTGCATAGGATTTGCTAGATCAGTTTTAAAACAATAGTTAAAGTTTTTGTGAAAGTTTTTAAAGATTAGGTCAATGTTCAAATATCAATGTCCACAATTTATAACATTGGTAGAAAGGCCTTGCCACGAGAGATTAACATATGAAATATGAGACACCTGCTGGTAACGTTTAAAATGACAAGACATCTGAACTTTTTATTTCCTAATTCCATATTGACATTATTTGGGGGAAAGTCGTACATAGGTATGGTCCTTTGTTTGATTGTAGCCCTTGTGACAGTGAACAAGTGTGTGAAGTTTCGTAAGATGTGCATGAATAGTAAAGACGTAATAGCCAACATTAAAGTTTCCGGACGACAATAGCTCGTATTTTGTTCTTCATAAAACAGACGCGCTAAAAATCATTTTCTTTGGTAATACATTCTGATTCAATAGTGTATTTAATCAATATTCAGAGGAATGTAGGAGCCAGTAGTTTTAATCAATTAAGTGTTAAAACGATAGCAATCTTAAAGACAGCATGTTCTTAGATGTCTAACCGAACATGGTAAAAATGCTAGTGCTGTAAAATGGCAATGATGACGATGATAATGATGATAATGATGATGATCACGATGATAATGATAAAATATTACTTGAAATTGATTCCGGCTAATCTCACAGTCTGCAAAAAAGCCTGCAATAACAATGTTAGACATAAAGAAGTGCAGATACAATACACCGATCAGTCGAACAACACGATGAATTTAACCCTTCGCTAGCTGAATTTTAAAATACACTTCTCCTTCTTTATCCATGCCCTGTTGTATAATTTCATATATATTCACTGTGTATACGTAATTCGCTGTGCAATCACTGTTATGGAGTGCACTGGTTGCACAATCAACTTGTAAATAGTGCAGACCCTGATGAGACAGCTCCTGCAGGAACTATCTCATCTGGTTCTTCACTATTTACAGGTAGGTATATTGGCGTGAATAGCAAGCGAAGGGTAAAGACAGAATGTTCTTAGATGTCTAACCGAACATGGTAAAGATGCTAGTGCTGTAAAATGGCAAAGATGACGATGATAATGATGATAATGATGATGATGATGATCACGATGATAATGATGGAATATTACTTGAAAATGATTCCGGCTAAACTCACAGTCTGCAAAAAGCCTGCAATAACAATGTTAGACATAAAGAAGTGCAGATACAATACACCAATCTGTCACACTTTCGAACAACACGATGAATTTAACCCTTCGCTTGCTGAATTTTAAAAAAACAATTTCTCCTTCTTTGCCCATGCCCTATTGTATAATTACATATATCTACACTGCGCACAAGTATTTCGCTGTGCAATCACTGCTGTGGAGTGCACTGGTTGCACAATCAACTTGTAAATAGTGCAGACCCTGATGAGACAGCTCCTGCAGGAGCTGTCTCATCTGGGTCTTCACTATTTACAGGTAGGTATATTGGCGTGAATAGCAAGCGAAGGGTTAAAGACAGAATGTTCTTAGATGTCTAACCGAACATGGTAAAAATGCTAGTGCTGTAAAATGGCAATGATGACGATGATAATGATGATGATCACGATGATAATGATAAAATATTACTTGAAAATGATTCCGGCTAATCTCACAGTCTGCAAAAAAGCCTGCAATAACAATGTTAGACATAAAGAAGTGCAGATACAATACACCGATCAGTCGAACAACACGATGAATTTAACCCTTCGCTAGCTGAATTTTAAAATACACTTCTCCTTCTTTATCCATGCCCTGTTGTATAATTACATATATATTTTCACTGTGTACACGTAGTTCGCTGTGCAATCACTGCTGTGGAGTGCACTGGTTGGACAATCAACTTGTAAATAGTGCAGACCCTGATGAGACAGCTCCTGCAGGAGCTGTCTCATCTGGGTCTTCACTATTTACAGGTAGGTATATTGACGTGAATAGCAAGCGAATGGTTAAATTGGGAATGATACCTCATATTGATTAACAAAATCACAAGGTGTAAAGAAAATGAATCACTCATTCTTTTATCCAGCAAATGTATGATATTCATCTGAAAAGCGCTTGTTTTGTTAGAACAAAAGATATGAATGTCTTGTAATCTAAGGATTTTATGGCTTCTAAGACTGAGACACTAAAATATCGTGACAAATATCAAAGCAAATTCAATTAGTCGTGTCAAAGAAAAGTGTTGTGATATTACATTATTTAATTATAGGTCAATCGGACCCTGACTAAAATATTTATCAAACGATTATTTTGTTTTGTCGCTTTAGCCATTAAAATGTTTACAGCAAGCGCATTCAGGTAAGCATTTTGTGATAAACTATTATTAGTTGATTGTTTTATAATTGCATGTGAACACATGAGATTTTGGTCAGAGCAGATCTATTGATCTATTTACTGTCGAATTTTAGGGGGTCATATAAATTACTTGGATATAACAGAAGTCTAGTTATCCAATTAGAATTCTAACCTGAACAATTTCGCAAGTTCAACATTTTATTAAAGCCGTAAAGTAATACTGAAAGCTCGGGTATGAGTTTCCAGCATTAATTTCGATCAGCATTAAGCTGTGTTTCTAGATATGCATAGCGAGATATTTAAGAACACTTCTGTATTGTAACTTTTGGAAGGACTGAACGTTTACTTCGATATATCGAAGTTCAACTGTTATTCATATAGCAGACAGAGCAGATCCTGTAGAAGCCGTCTGAGCTGTGCCTACTGTGTTTAAAAACGTGAATATGTGTCTCGATTAGGGTAAGGGCTGAAAATTGTAAACTTCTGACACACATGTAAATTTGATTTAAATTCAAAACATACCCCACTGGCATTCGACTAAATTATCAAAGTAATGACACGCAGATAACGTTAACCTTGGTTTAACAGGCATGTTTCGAATAAACGAAGGCAGTGATTTTAATTATAAAGTACTCTTCCCTGCAACATTTAATAGATTGTGATTAAATCAAAATCATTTAACAGCTGAAGTGTGTTTTGTTATTCTGAACATCGTGTTTAACATCGGTGATTAACCCTTTACTCGGTGAATAGTAGATTATTTGTTATTATAAATATAGACACAGGATCTTTTTGCTATGACAGAGACTTTAGAATCATATTTATATCATACCATAAGCGAACAGAACAGACCCTGACCAGACGACTCCTACAGGAGCCGAAAGGTCTAGGTCTAATCTGTTTGCAAAATCGTAGAAAAGCGTATACATTGAGTCAATGGTTAATACGGGTATTTAAAATCCATTTGATAGCACAACATGATCTGATATGTATATATAAACTGCATCTAAAACGACTCTAGAATCTATTAACCCTTTACTCCATTAATATTCTTGTAAGAAATAATGACATCATGAATATTAATTAGACTAAATGTTACAATAGCACATTGACACAAGAATTGTTGGCCATGACAGAAACTGTGGAATTATATCTATATTATATCAAAACAGAACAGACCCTGATCAGACGGTTCCTAAAGGAACCACATACAGTAAAACCCCGCTAATACGACCACCAAAAAGGGGCATAATTCTGGGTGGCAGAGGCAGGTGGTAGCTTAATGCAGGACGAAAGTTATGCAGAAAGCTCCTATAGGAGCTTTCTGCATAACTTTCGTCCTGCATTAAGCAACCACCTACTTTAAACGACATCAGTGGCTGTTTATTAAGTGGTCGCATTAGCGGGGTTTCACTGTATACTGTGCCTACTCTGCTTGCAAAGCCACAGAAAGCCATATTTATGGAGTAAAGAGTTAACCCTTTATCTGACAGTGACACATGTTGTCATATTTAGCCACAGAGTAGACCCAGATGAAACGGTGAATGAGACGTCTGATCAGGGTCTGTTGTGTTTGCTTTTGAAATAATAGATATCTGATTCTACTAATACTACCACGACCAAACCTTTATCTATCATTTTGCCGTTATCACACTTCATCTAAGTGGTATTCATGATGTCATTTGTCTTAAATAAATAGTTATCAGGTGATGGGTTCAGATAATTATCGGCTAAATGTGTGATGGAATATTAATGCAGGAGGTTTATTTTTGCAGTGTCGCCATTCCGCCTACGCTTTTAATGCTTTTAAAACGTGCATACATATTCACAGCGATGTGATTGGTCTACTTAACCCTTTAGTCCATGATATTCATGTAAGAAATAAAGAAAAAATGACATCATAAATATTAATTGGACCATTGTTTATACAAGTACATTGACACTGGAAATTTTCACCATGGCAGAAACTAAAGAATCATATCTATATAATTGCATATGCAAACAGAACAGACCCGGATCAGAGGCTCCAACTGGAGTCCTCTAATCTTGGTCTACTCTGTTTGCAAATGCGTAGAAATACGGATTTCTGAGCAAATCGGCACAGCAACAGTCCCAACGCATAATAAACGCCCGTCGTTAATAACATCATAACCACGGTGCTGGTTAAGTTCAACTATTGTTATGAAATTTGTCAATTAGAATGTGTATCGTATAATGTCCGTATGATACAAAATAAACCGTTTTCGTGGATATTTGTAATAGATCTACAGTAGTACAACGATCAGATGGCGTTGTTTACAAACATTACGTATGTAAACACAGAAAATTAACGATAAATTAAACTGTGATATGTTGTATAGGTTAATCCATGTCTAACATCATATCCACTACACCACTGCTTCCTATCCTAATATACATGACACAGTTGTACTTATCGTTAATTTTCTGTGTTTACATACACACTGTTTTGTAAACAACGCCATCTGATCGTTGTACTACTGTAATTGTATGCTGTACTACATCAGATTATCGGCTTATTTTGAACAGTTTCGAAACTTAACCCTTCTCTTGCTGAATTTTAAAATACATTTCTCCTTCTTTGCCCATGCCCTGTTGTATAATTACATATATCTTCACTGTGTACAAGCATTTCGCTGTGCAATCACTGTTGTGGAGTGCACTGGTTGCACAATAAACTTGTAAATAGTGCAGACACTGATGAGACAGCTCCTGCAGGAGCTGTCTCATCTGGGTTTTCACTATTTACTGGTAGATATATTGACGCGAATAGCAAGCGAAGGGTTAACTGCAGCCTGAATAAATACTAACACATCGGCAAATCGAATCGGGCCTTCAAAAAGGGTTGTATGTCTCAGCGCTTATTACTTACACCTTGCGATATACTTCTAATCAGAATATAACCAAATGATTTTTTTTAAAAATGTGTTGCAGGTAGAGACTCTAATTTTAAATGCTTTCTGACACGATGTGTGTACTTCAGAAAAATATTATTTCAACCCAGAGCAATAAAGCTCTTTGCATATAAATGTGTGCATGAAACACTAGTGCCCTTTTTTCTACTCTTCCTAAAATGGCGATGTAATTGCAGAACCTTTCCCCATTCTGTAAACGTTCAATAGTTGCTGAATATTCATAGACACAAGAAGTTTTTAAGAAATATCGATTTCTTGCCTTGATACGGGAGAGGGAGAAGCAACGGGGACGCCGACGCAGGAGATGGTAAGTTCGGCCATGGATCGAGAGGAGGAGGCTTTTCGGGCAGTATCAAAAGCTAATTACAACAAGTTAATGTTGCATTGTTATGCAATACATGAGTCCCCCACCGGCGACCCACACACCCATGGTATAGTTGACCATGGTATATACATGATCAACATGAATGGTATTTGTAAAAATTATAAGAAAAAACAAAATGAAAAAGGGGAATAGCTTTTTATTGATGCTTGAGTTATGGCCCTTGCGCGTGACACTTCCCTCATCATGCCTGTTCCATATGTGAAGTTTCAAATCAACTGAAAGAGTACATAAAGAGTTATTGCCCGGACAAGAAAATATGATAAAGGGTAATAACTCCATACATATTGATGCTAGAGTTATGGCCCTTGTGCATGACACATCCTCTCATGATGATTGTTCCGTATGTGAAGATTCAAATCAATTGAAACTGTAGATAAAGAGTTAGTGCCCGGAAAAGAAAATTTTAAGAAGGGGAATAACTCAAAAAGATTGATGATAGAGTTAAGGCCCTTGTGCATGACACTACCCTCATCGTGTTAGTTCAATCTGTGAAGTTATAACGAATTTGATTCAGCTTTGTATGAGATATGGCACGGACATGAATCGTGACAGATGGACAAACGGACGGACTGACGGACGGACGGACGGAATCGAGCAAAGCTATAGTCCCCAACCGGTAACCGGTGTGGGACTAATAACTTGATGGATAGTGTACATAAACACAAATTTGGGCATCATATTATAAAGAGAAATGCAACAAATTATAGAAAACCAGTTGAAACTTGAAACCCGAATACGTTTCGCTACAGATGCGGTTGAGAGAGATTTAACCCTTTGGTCACATATTGTCAACATCACTTGAAAATCTGCTTAAGTACATGTTGTCTGGTTTCTCATTTTGATACCATCAGTTTTCAAATGTGATCATATTTTTGTTTGCATTTAAAACAAACATGATTTAAATGCAGATGTTTTTTGTAAGTGCAAGGTTTCACATGGGAAACACAAAAGTGGAAATGAGTAAAAGGCTGTTGAAAACTCTCGGATAGAATGACTTGGGAAATTCCAGGGAACTATCCATTAGATAGGATCCCTGTAGAATTATTATTTCACTCTTTACTAAAAAAATTACGCTGTTAATGCCTTTAGCGTAGAAAATAAACCCAGATCAAGTACCTCCAGTGGGAGCTTTCTGGCCAGTTTCTGTTGTTTGATTATGAATAACAGTGGAACCCCTCTAATGCGGCCACTTAATGCATAAACATGGGTGTCTTTATAAGCAGGTGTTTGCTTAATGCAGGACAAAAGTAATGCAGAAAGGTCCGCTGCATTAAGCTACCATCTGCATATAGCACCCATAATTATATCTCTTTTGGGTGGTCGCATTAGCGGAGTTTTACTGTAATATGGATCTGCGGCTACAGTTTCTGGCCACCACGTCTCTTGTTCATATTCAGCTAAGTAATGTTCATGATGTCATTATGTCTTACATTAATAATGTTCGTGAAATAAAGGACTTTACTGAATGATACCTCGTGAACGTGCTACCTCTATGCAAATGTGTGGTGTGCACGTTTTCAGTCTTAACCCTTTCCATGTTCTATGTTTATTCAAAATCTCCATACCTACTGAATACTCATGGACAAAATAGTTGAAATGAAACGCGGAAGGTGGGGCATTGTAGCAATTTTAGAAAGTAAAGAAAATGTTGTTCTTGTTTTTCAAATTCCACTAGCATAGACAACCGTCTGATCTAGGTCTACACTGTTTGCAAATGCGTGAAACGCGTTTACAGTAAAACCCCTCTAAACCGGACGTTAAATTTGGTATAAATATCGATCTTGGAGACAGGTGGCTGATTAATGCAGCGTGAAAGTTATGCAGAAAGCTCCTCAAGGAGCTTTCTGCATGACTTTCACCTTGCATTAATCAGCCACCTGCCTAGAAGTATGTAATTTTTTCTCTACTAGAATTCCAGTTTAGGGGTTTTTACTGTATATGAAGGAAAGGGTTTACCTGGTGCATGTCCAGGTGATGCCACTACCAGCCACGGTATATATTTGGGTCTTAGAGGCAAATGGTAGTTTGATACCGGAGGAAAGTTGTACAGAAATCTTGATGGCCTACAATTTCTTCATGCTACATTAAGCAGTTGTATGCCTTTAAAACCAAGAATGATTGGTTATTTTAGAGGGGTTCTACTGTAGCTTACGAATATTTAGTAACTGTTTTGTTTATAATGACGTGGTACCACGGACATTTTGGCCACGACAGAGGATGTAAATCAAAGTTATACACTTTTATATTGGGCGCCCATAAAACGGTTTAAATCCCCAGTGACTACTGTCATTGAATGTTCCAATGCGGTACTTCCATCTCCGCCCTATCGTTTGTTTTGTCTTTGTGCGCCTCTTTGTATTTGATAGATATTATGTATGCTGTGTTTTCTTGTGGCGCTGTTCGAGTGGATGTGTGTTGTATGTGGTATTTCCAGCATGACCCATACTTGAAAATTTCTTATTATTGTTCTGCGACAAAATCGTATCCTGCTATCAAAACAATAAATATCTGATCAGTTATTGGTCTGTGGCATCGTTGCTTTCTTCCGATTCGTTTGGGCATACTCGTTTTGTCTGAATGGCTGACAGTCTGGAGTATGATGAGAACTTCATTCGGATTCAGACTGTGTTCATTGCAAATACAATTTAAAACTTTGAATGGCAGGATAGTGGTTATACATTTTTGTGTCTTGTAACCTGACAAAAAAATGTCTGTGTTCGTTACATTTTATTATGTTAAACAACTGTATAGTGAATAATTTAATATTGTTTGTTTTAATTACTTTTGGCGAGTTGTAATTTGCTGTATTTTTGTTTCATACCCCCATGAAAATAAAATTTAGGACAAGCCTTGTCGGGACTATGTTTTAGATAAATCGGTATTAAATGTAGAAAATAAACAAATGATTTGTGAATATTGTTTAATTTCTTTCTTTCATTCAGTAGTAATATTGAATTATAAGTAATATGTAGAATATCTATAGAATATATATGAGGTATGAAAATAACATTTGGTCACACTTTAGTATGACCGCGTCGCGTCGTTGTTTTTATATCTCCATGAAAACAAAACATATTCTTTATATTACTTAAATATTATACAGCAAGACCCCTCTAAACCGGACGTTACATTTAGTATAAATATCGGTCTTGGAGAAAGGTGGTAGCTTCATGCAGGGTTCAATTCATGCAGAAATGTCCTCTAGGAGCTTTCTGTATGACTTTCACCGTGCATGAAGCAGTCACCTGACTAAGTTTAGATTGGTTTTACTGTTATAATAAAATACCACAATTATATAGTACTTTGTTCATATTGTATACGTTAATATGTGCTTCACACAAACACTTCCAAGTACAATTCAAATAGCAGTAGATGTTTGTTGGGGATAGCAATTCAATAAGCCTTCAGCTGTTTTAACTCCAATACTTCTTCATATTAAATAACGGAAATTACAGGAACCTAAAACATGTTTAGAATAATTAATTTGCTTGTTTTATATTGTTCTTACATAAATTAAATTCATTAATGTTCACATCTTGCACGAATATCCATTATTATATTATTTAATGTCAGTCCGCATGTTTATGTCTTTCATGTATTTAAGGAAGTAATCAAATTATCGCCAGATCTTATTTCTCTTGATACTCCAGAAAATCGCACATTGCTCTATTTACAAACGTTTTTATACCGATTTCAACTTTTTTACACGCGTATTTTCTCATATCCCATAAGGACAAGTTACCATCACCAATCGGAATGAACGACCGATGGATATTCAGTGTTCATTTTCAAATCAAGTTTTATGATACTTAAAACGTGTCCCCAGAGTACAATGCGTCTGTGCCTAATCTTCTTAACTCGTCTTGTTGTAAACTGCAATCTACTTAAACTTCAATTGATTGCTCGTCTTCTTACTTTCGTTCTGCTTAGCTGAGTGACAAATAGATTGAATCATAACGAAACGCCAAATAACGCAGATTCTCATCTGGATCAAAGCAGTTTGCAAATTCCAATAAGGTTTCGCTAACCCTTGCAACGCTGAATTTCCAAATGGAATATTACAAAATTCAAACAGGTCAAGCTTATGGTAAATATGTATGGATATTTTTAAAGAAAGGTGCAACATGACAAACTGTGCAGACCCTGATGAGAGGGCTTCATCTCATCTCGGTCTACACTGTTTACAAAGGATATCAGTGGTTCGTGGCCCGCATAGTAAGGGTTAAAGATTCATATAATAGTTGCAATTGATTTCGAAGCATCATCGCAGATACAACGCAATATACATTTCCGAATATCAACTGAAACATTGTGTCTGCAAGACACAACGATGCCCCCGTGGTGGTGCTTGCCTGGCTGCACCTTATATTTCTAAGTCATTTGACCTTGGCCTTGGGCGTGTGGGCAGCATGGGCAAAATTAAAAGTATGGATGGTGATTAAAGTATATATGCAATTATATGTCAATAGCTATAGTGGTTAGTGAGATATAAGACAATGAAAACCTGTGACAACCAACTGCACGTAACAAGCGTGACACACAGACGGACGGACAGACAGACGAGCGGACAGGTGCAAAACATAATGCCTCCTGAATATCGTCAACGGGGCATAATAAATAACAGGGATACAAAGGGTTGAAAGGAAACAATGCAGTGCAGTTGAATTTCGATATCTCGAACTTCAAGGAGACCATACACATTACTTCGAGATAACAGAGGCTTTAGTAATCCGATTTCTACTCTAAGCATTTGCTCAAGTTCACAACTCATTGCAGGAGCTTTTAGTATTACATCCAACATGTATTAAGCTGCCACATGACTGTGTTTCTAGATATGCGTAGCGATATATTTTAGAACAATTTTGTATTGCAAATTTTGGAAGGACCGATATTTTACTTCGAACTACCCTGTACTTCGAATTGTTCGAGTTCGAGATAACAAAGTTCAACAGAACATAGTACAAATCAATCTACTTTTTTAATCTATTAATCTTCATGTATAAAGCAATATATTGATTACGTATTTTGGTCAATTACAAGCTAAAGACGCACATTCTCTGTTCCAAATTCTTATTCCCATCTGTACTTTTTCGTGTTTTACCTGTTACAATTCCGAAAAGTATTTCAAGCGTTCAAATGTATATGGAAAATGACTTGTTATTGTTCTGCGATAAACACTTATCCTGTTTTCAAAACAGTTGATATCGGTTGAGTTGTTTGTCTGTTGCATCTTAGCTTTCTTCCGATTCGTTTAGGCTTTTTAGCACCTATTGCCTGAATGGCAAACAGACTAGAGCATGATGAGACCGTCATCAGATTTAGGCCCTATTCTTTGCAAATAGAAAGTTAAGCTGTGGATGGCGTGATAGGATTGCACCTGTTTGTGAATTGTAACCTGATATATAAATTGCTATGTTCATTATATTTTAGTATGTTAAGCAACTGGTTTTGTGTAGTAATATAATAAAAGGAAAATACCACATTTAAAAAGCATTGTTGTCACTTTTCATACTTTGTACGTTCGAATGTGCTTCACAGCAACAATTTCAAGTACAAGTCAAATAGTAGTAGATGTATGTTGAGGAGAACAATTCAATTAGCCTTCAGCTGATTTCATTCAAATACGTCTTCATATTAAATGATAGAAATTACAGGAAATTTAACCATGTTAAAAGTTATGAGTGCTTGTTTTATATTGTTCATACATAAATCAATTTAATAATGTTCACGTCTTTCACGAATATCCATTATTACATTATTTTACTGTCAGTCCGTTATATGTTTAAGTCCTTCAAATAATCAAATTACCGTCAGACCTGGGTCCATGCTTATAAAGCTTTTCGTTGAGTCTGAGATCGTTCTCAAGCGTTTGATTGGTCAGATTTGAGCCTTTGGCTCAAATCTGACCAATCAAAAGCTTGAGAACTCAAATCTGACCAATCAAAAGCCTGAGAACGAAACTCTGACTCAACTAAAAGCTTTATAAGCATGGACCCAGATGTCTCTTGATACTCCTGATATTCGCACATTACTCTGTTTACACCTTTTTGCATACTGATATCAACATTTCTCGCATGCGTATTTCCTTATATTCCATAAGGACAAGCTACTATCATCAGTCGGAAACAACGACCGATGGAAATTCAGTGTTCATATCAATTACAACTTTTATGATACTTAATACGTGTCCCTAAAGTACAATGTGTCTGTGCCTATCCTTCTGAATTCGTCCCCTCTTGTAAACTACAATCTACTTAAATTTCACTTGATTGTAAGTCATCTTACTTTCGTTCTGCCTGACTCAGTGGCAACTAGATTGAATCATAAAGAGTTACGCATATTCTTATCTTGATTAAAGTTGTTCGAAAATACCAACAAGACTGTGCTTACCTTGAGAAGAGTTAACGCGTGTTGCATCTCGT
This sequence comes from Azorinus chamasolen, assembly GCA_963576725.1. Classification (NCBI taxonomy): domain Eukaryota; kingdom Metazoa; phylum Mollusca; class Bivalvia; order Cardiida; family Solecurtidae; genus Azorinus; species Azorinus chamasolen. The sequence goes on along the minus strand of OY755239.1, from coordinate 32,082,461 downwards.
TCTTCATTTTATGTTTTCTTATCTAATTATGTTTCAGTTTTGTGCATTCTAACCCTTACAACTCTGAATTAGACTATTCAAAAATTCAAACAGGTCAAGTTTATGGTGAATATTGAGGGATTGTTTCTAAGGAAAAGTATAGCATGACAACATTGCAGACCCTGATGAGATGGCTCCTCTAGGAACCCTATCATCTGGATCTGCACTGTTTGCACAGGTAGGGCTGTTAGACTGTGGGCAATTTGGCTTAGCTAAATTTGGATCTAGAGGGGGCAACTCAAAATCAAAGCGTAATTGGGGTATAAATAAAGGTATTCATTTAAACCCAACCCACTCACTCACTCACTCATTTAAACAAATTAACTTTATTAAAGGAAATACCTCAGTCAATTCCAATTGTTTCTGAAAACCGTGAAAGTTTCATCTGCTGGCATAAATTCCGATCATTTGAAAGAGTCCCCCAAGAAAATCTCATTTTTTCCATCATTCAACAGAGACTGTTCTTCTGAAACCATAACACGAGTTGAGGACTGTCTAAAAAGTATAGTCTCTTGGCTGCACTAGAACAGTCTGACGCTTAATACCGACAAAACTGGGGTCATCCTGTTCCTCACAACAAAACACACAAACGTACCTGAAGACATTCGTGTGCAAGTAGGATCCTCTAAAATCAAACTATCGCTGTGTGTGAAATATATTGGTGCAAGGCTTGATTCACTAATGGATATGACACCGCACGTGAATTCTGTGTGTAAATCATCTAGTTACGCAGAGCTCCGGCAAATATACCATATAAGACAATACCTATCATCTGATGCTACCAAGACTTTGGTTTAACTCCCTGGTTACATCGAAATATGACTACTGCCACTCATTGCTGCATAGAACTTCAAAACACACGACGAAAATTTCAAAGCGTGCAAAACACAACAGCCCGCATCATAACCAGGACTCCTAGATATAATCATATCACGACGGTTTTGAAGGAACTTCAATGTCGTACGGTTCAACATCGAATTGAATTCAAATTCTGACACTTATGTACACAGTCATGCATAATGAATGCATTGTTGACATGTTTGACGTGTACAGGCCTCGCAGATAGTTAAGGTCAGCAAGTAGTTCAGTGCCGTTGGTTGTACCAAGATGTCGTATTGTAAAATACGGGGATAGAAGTTTCATGCATGGAGCTCCAAAACTTTGAATGCTCTACCGTCAGGCATCAGAGACGCCAGCTCACTAGCTTCTTTTAAAGGATGTCTAAAAACGCATTTTTTCTTCACTTTATTTTACTTGGTCATTATTAGGACAATTACGCAAACGTAGGTAATAATTATCGATCATGATGACTGCTGTCTTAGCCACAGTGTCGATCCTGACACTTTCTTGTGACTGTCGGGACATTTTCGGTTGAGAAATATCAGATATTTGGTTGGACACTGTTTGTTGACATATGGTGTATGTGTCCCATTGTGCTGGTTGGTGGATCTTGATGGTAGGGGTAGCCCCTAATCTCTTTGAAACCACCCGGATTGCGGTTTGGGATGGCATTGTCTCATTCAGTGTCAGTTGGTTTGATTTAACGGTATTCATACGTCAATTTTGCATATTGGGTGTAAATAAGGATGGTTTATTTGGAATTGTTGTATTGCATTGTGTAGTTTATATGAATTAGATACAAAATTGACCTGTTCTGTAAACCTATTGTCATATATATGTTTAGTGCTGTGTGCCAACTATAAACTCAAGCCTAGTGGTTCTGGGTCATAACTACGTATATGACGTACTAACACTGTATATAATTATAATGTTACATTTGAGTTTTGGTGACATAAGTAGACTGAAACAATATAGTCACAGTATGAGTCTATTTCCCTTGATCTATGGATATATAAACTTACAGAAAATGATGAATTTGTTTTATCTATGATTCTTAACCCTTCTCTTGCTGAATTTTAAAACACAGTTCTCCTTCTTTACCCATGCCCTGTTGTATAATTACATATATCTTCACTGTGTACATGTATTTCACTGTGCAATCACTGCTGTGGGGTGCACTGGTTGCACAGTCAACTTGTAAATAGTGCAGACCCTGATGAGACAGCTCCTGCAGGAGCTGTCTCATCTGGGTCTTCACTATTTACAGGTACGTATATTGACGCGAATAGCAAGCGAAGGGTTAAATTAATTCCAGTTATAATATTCTTATCGATATCTCTTCTTAAGTTTCATTGGTTTTAAATATTCTATACGCATTCTATATACACAGTTTTGTACATGCAATTTATTCATGTGAAGCGCTTTTGAATATCGCATGTCCTGTGTGAAAAGAGCGCTACATAAATGTGGTATAGTACGAATAATAATAGAAATAAAGGATATTAGTGGCTCGTGTCCCGCACAGTAAGGGTTATTAAAGAATCATATAACAGTTACAATTGATTTAGAAGCATCAACTCAGACTCAATAACGCAATAATACTTTTCCGAATAGACGTGATTAACAGGGATACAAGGGATTGAAAGGAAACTAATAATGAAACATGGAAGTTCAGTTGAATTTCAATATCTCGAATTTTACGGATCATACACATTACTTCGAGATAGCAAATGGTCGAGTTATCCGACTTCTACATTTGCTCAAGTTCACAACTCAATGAAGATCTAAAGTAATGCTGAGGGTTCCTGTAGGAGCTTTCAGTATTACTTCCAACATGTATTAAGCTGCCACATGTGTTTCTAGATATGCGTAGCGATATGTTTTAGACAAATTCTGTATTGAAAATTTTCGAAAGACCGAGGTTTTCTTTTTCTTTCGAACTACCCTGAACTTCGATTTCAAGATATTGAAGTTCAACTGTACGTATTACATATAACAAATCGAGTTAGCCCTTTACTCTATGAATGAAAAAGTAGTAAAGTCAAACAGGAAAAGCCACACACAAAACGTCACCATCACCAAAACACCGACAGAAAGCAATTTATACACATACACAAACATACAGGAGAAAGTCACATACATGTACAAGACGCAATCACCACCAAAACATCGATAGACAGCATGTCACACACACACGCGCGCGCACACAACCAACACACGAGCAGAACTAAAAAACACCAACAAATACACAAGCACCAAAGACAAACATGAACAAAACACAAGCACAAAGACACAAGACAAACAAAAGTAAGGGTGACAAAGAGAGAACCGCCTTGGCACGGTCAGTAGCAAAATCACCACTGGGGGTTTAAACCGGTTTAAGGACGTCCTAACCTCGCACTTATATCAAAGTCACCCTAGCTAAACAAACATTGTAAATAAAGGTATACCCGCCGGATATGTAAGAGAAAATGACAGTATGAATATCAATTAGCTGATTTGTTTCCTAATGATATTTCAACACATAGTTTTGCCCTGGCAAAATGTGTAGAATCTATATAATTTCATAAATAAACAGAAGAGATCTGTCCTGTTTACAAATGGTTTAAATGGGTATCAGTTAGAGAGAATGGGGTAATTGGGTTCAATTAAACTGTTTGAATGGCAAGTTTCCTTTTTTATTTCTTACAAAATCATGATAGTAGATAATGCATCAATACATCGTTTGTGCTACAATCTACATAGTGAAATATTATGTTTGCCCAAAAGTGTACTGTCAGTGACATTGTGGACAACATTGGTCCTTTACTGACAGACAACCACCCAAGTTTATAAATCAACTGTTTACTTTCAAGAATTACCAAATGATAGCAGGTACACCAATTAAGTCACTGTTACACAAATATATATTTAGCTGCAGTGGCGCTGATATAATAGGTTTCATGAACGTTTTGTTCCAGTAGTTCACTGCATGACAAACTAATTTTCCGTACGTGTACGTTGGTCAATTCTATGTAGGTTTATAATGTGTATACTCAACAAAACAAACACAACGTGTTCTGTTATTGATGACAAGTAAAGACTAAATGTACATTTTATATAGCAGCATAACGAATAAATGCCTAAATCGCGTACGTATTCTCTTACAATGCTAATAGATGGTTACTGTAACCTATGACACATTTAACGCCTCCGTAGTACTCTTATTTTCGAAGGATTGTGTAATTCACTGCCGTATATTCTAAACTGATTTGGCTTGTTGAGTCACCGATCAGATAAAACAGGATATGTGAGCTAGTATGGTCGATGTAGATGCCGTATAAATGGAAAAGTAGTAAAGTCAAGCAGGCAAAGCCACATGCAAGTCGCAACCACCACCAAAACACCGATAGACAGCATGACACACACACACCCACACACACAACCACACACACGAAATGAACAAAGAAAACACCAAAAGACACACAAGAACCAGGGACAAACGTTCCACAACATGAACAAACCACAAGCACAAAGACGCAAGGCAAACAAAAGGAAGGGTGACAAAGAGAGTACCGCCTTGGCACGGTCAGCAGCAAAAACACCACTGGGGTTTAAACCGGTTTACGGACGTCCTAACCTCACACTTCTCTCAAAGTCACCCTAGCTTTACAAATATTGTAAATAAAGGTATCCCCGCTGGACTTACCCACAACATAGACGACGGTGAACACAGGACAACATGTAAAACATAGCATAATAACTGTGACAATCCGTCAAATATGTACTCAATGACTTTGCTGAAGTCAGAGCACCTGCAGGTAAGCCGTTAAGGGCACGACAGGGAAAAAGTAATACATGAGTCTGGCAAGCTCCTCCTGTATCCAAGTTTAAGAGTATACCATCATAGAGTACTACCCTCGGCCTGTCATCGCGCAAGCAAAGAGGGAAGCGTAGCTACCGACTGTAAAAGGGTCGATAACCAAACATGCAGTGTGTTGCAATATAATAGGATCATAACCTTTCTTTTTAAATGTTTTAATGCGTTTTATAAACAAATCATGAAAATGGATATGACCCCGAATTTTCCTAAGTTTGTAGATAACATCCCCATAAAATTCTGGTTGAGAAATGCCTTGTCGCAGTAACGTCCGTAGATTGCAATTATATTTACTAATGAGAGGTAAATTTCGATAATAAAATTTAGAAAAGGTTTTCCGAAGTTTGTGATATCTGTAACATTGCTTAAGAAGTTTATCAGTTATAACTAAATTACGTCTGTTAAAATCTTCAAGCAAAGAACAGGCTCGGGCAAACCTAATAAGTTGAGAAATATAAACCCCATAATATGTAGAACGTGGCACATCCCCATCTAGAAAAGGATAATTAACAATTTTAAAATTAAAATCTTCTCTTTTATCGTATACTTTGGACGAAACTTTATCATTTGTAATTGAAAGATTCAAATCTAAAAATGAAGCATTAATGTCAGATTGATTAGCTTTGTTTAAAGACAGTTCTTTTGGGTAGATTGAAGAAACCATAGTATCAAAATAAGGATTATCTAAATTCAAAATATCGTCTAAATACCTTGAAGTTTTATTAAAAGCATTAACAATATCGGTCTGTGTATCAGGTTTTAAGCTAAGCATAAAATCCCTCTCGTAGCAATACAAAAACAAATCTGCAACAAGAGGGGCACAATTTGTACCCATGGGTATACCAAAAACTTGACGATATATGTTATCCCCATAACGCACAAATATATTATCTAAAAGAAAGGTAAGAGATCTACAAACATCAAGGCAAGTCCACATTGTGTAATGTTCAACTTCTGAATTCGAAAAGAATGAACGTTGAACATTACAAGCAATGAACATTTTGTTTTCTCTGGCAAAGGTTTTTTCTATTAATTTAATAAGTGTATCCTTTATAAGATGGTGAGGTAGAGTAGTATAGAGTGTAGAGAAATCATAAGAGCTCAGTAAAGAAATGTTATACTGTTCATTTTCAAGTTTTGTTAAAACATCATTTGAATTTTTTATGGACCAAAAAACATTAATACCAGAATTTTCATATATTTTATCACAGTAGCGTTTAACATGTTCTTTGATCGTAGTAAGACAGGACGTCAAAAGTATAGATAATTTAGTAGTGGTACAACAGCTAGAGTTGGCAATAAAACGCGACTTATAAGGGTTTTTATGTAGTTTCGGAATCCAGTACAAAGTAGAAAGTTTATGTTGTTTTATGTTAGGACCAGACTTAAATTATTGCACATTTTTACATGTTCCGAGACTATATCTTTTTCAGGTGTTTGAACTGTTATATAAGTTTTTGAATCAGTTAGCTCCTTCTTTAAAACATCAACATAATACAATCTTCAAATAATGATTACATTGTTTGATGCCTTGTCAGCAGGAACAAGAACATAATCTGAATGAAAATTAGAAATGTTTTTCTTCAAGTAGCGAAATGTAACTCTAGGTCGAGGTGGTAAAAGATGGTAATTTGATTTAACCCTATATTCCATGAATAACATTGACCTTATTTAATGACGTCATCACTGAACTCTGACGAAATTCGAAAGGCATGGAATTTAACTTTTTATGAACAACACATCCAAAACGTTAGTAATAACACAACCTTTCCTACGGGAGCCTTGTCTCGTTTTATACTTCCCCGTTTAACATGTTTTATAGAAATTACAGTAGATTCTGTCTTAAACGACCATTTAAAGGGGTCTAATATAGGTATGCAAGGCAGGCGGTAGCTTAATGCAGGTCAAAAGTAATGCAGAAAAGTCCTGTAGGAGCTTTCTGTATTACTGCTGCCCTGCAATAACTACCTATTTTCTTTATTAAGAGTTCTGTGTCCAGTCAATATATGGTGGCTTAAGACAGATTTTACTGTATATAATGATTAAACATACATTTAGGGCGTATATCCAATTGATACAGTTTGTCTTGCCATTGTGTAATTGGCAGCATAATTATTACGGTTTATTTGTTAACCTTTACCCTGCAGCAGGCGCCTGAGTGATAACCTATGTAAACTGTTCAAGATGATCAGGATCCAAACTGTTTGTTACTCTGACCGTGTTGTTGAAGTAAAATGCAAGATAAATTAACTGTGACAACTGAAGTCGATGATATATTCTACAAACAACATTTCGCTTAACATGCTTAAGATTAATAATATTTATTAATACAGTAGAACCTGTCTTAAGCGAGCATCAAAACGAGGGTATGTGGGACAGGTGGTAGCGTAGTGCAGGTCAAAAGTACTGCAGAAAGCTCTTATTAGACTACATTCGTAACGGATCTCATTTGTAACATATGTTACGAATGTGATCATATTCGTAACAGGTAAAATGTGTTACAAATGTGAGTGTCCGACAAGGGAGTTGACATTAGATTCACATATATAACAGGTTGAGTTCCTGACTGAAAATGTTCAATTAGTTAATAGTAAAAGGATTATCATTGTATATTTGTCATTCGTAAATTTCAGGTTATCATCACTACTCACCACAAGACGAATGGATATAGCAAATGGATGGCGCTGCGGTTAGCACAATCGCTTCTCATCATTGAGCCCCAGATTCGAATCCCGGCCCCGATTCTCAGAATCTTCAGAAGCTGTTAAACGTTGTAGTGGATCGAAACGGTGTGCATTAATAGATAAACGCTGAATAAGTTGTGTTTAATAGAAACATTCATTGTTAGAAAAGGCGTTTCAGTGAGTATTGAGTCTTGAGCACGAAGTTCGTTTCAAAGTTTTATAATCTCGGGACCCCGTGGAGTACTGGAAACGGAACAGTGACCACCGGTTCAGTCTCGTAGTTTTCTCCGGGCACTCCGGTTTCCTCTCACATTTTTGATCACGTACGCCAACGTCCGCGCCATCGAGTACTTTGTTTATACATTTGTTTCGCAGTCAATGTAAAATAAGTAAAGTTTAAACTTTCGAGGAATGTACACAGTTGCCGGGGTCGCGTATTCGAGTCCGGTTGGCTACAATTAAATAAATATTACTTCTGAGTTCCTTTATTTGCTTTTAATTGAGAATAAACTATGCCAAATATTTCAGCTACTATATATCTAATGATATACTTTTAGGAAAGTTTCTTTTGTTGATGTCTTTAGTTTGTTGTTAAAATTTGAACTATTTGCAATGAATGATGATGTTGATGATGATTATGATGATGATGCTGATGATTGGGTGATCATGGTTTCAGTCTAATACTAATCATGACCTGACTTGAAATAACACATCATGTGATTGCTCACAACTTGTGACAAATGTCTTTCAGTTGTAAACATGCACTTTTTAGCTTCCTTTTCTGTGTGAAATTTGACGTGTTAGAAATTTTATTGTATGTCACGTCGAAAATCTGCTTCGATCACATTAGTAACAAAATGTGTTACATATGTGTTCGTGTTGCGGATCATATTTGTAACACGTGTTACGAACGTGATTCATTAAGAATGTGGTCTAACAGAGCTTTATGTATTGTTTTTACCTTGCATTAAACGACCACCTGCTTTTTATTATTTCTGCTTTCAATCAAAGTCGCTTAACCCTTTACCTGATAGAAGCGGCTTTTAGCGTGTTTGATTTATTCCTCCGCTGAAGAAAATAGTTCAAATTCATACAGTCATGAACATATTGCATAATAAATATTTTCTATATCCTAGTAGGTGGTAGCTTAAAGCAGGCTGAAAGTAAAGCAGAATGCGCCTTAAGGCGCATTCTGCTTTACTTTCAACCTGCTTTAAGTGGTCATATGTCTTCAAAACTAGAAACAGGCTATTGGGTAAAGGGTTAAGACACCGTTCACGATAGCGAATATAGCCTGTTAGGTAGCAAACAAATGGTAATGTTCAAAAGTTCGATGATAGGTATTGTAGCACCCATATATGGATATGTTCATTTTCTTTGTGAAACCGATTGGCAGTTGATTTATGAATTGGTTCGATTGTCCGTAAAAAGCAGACCCTAATTGCTCCCAGTCCCCAAGTTTTCGCCGAAAGTACACATACGAGCATACGAGGATATGTCAGCTTGAACTTTGTGTCACGAGGTATATGTTGACGTAACATTTACTATAAGTATAATGTATTCCTTACATCGTGACTAATGCACAACTGGCATTTGCCAATCAAAGGGCCTATATTAATTCATATGTGTACATGTAATACATACTTGCACTCGTAAACATAAACTTACCTAAGAATATTCCCGACTAAAGTCGAAGTGTTACATTCGAATGTATAAGGCTCCCATGTCTGCGTTGTGTCTTTCCTATGATGAATAAGGAGGAACCAGCACATTACAATTGCAGTGGCATGTACAAATGCTCTAAAATAACTAGACATCTGTCCAAATGGATGAAGATATACGTCATGCACGAATGGTCTGAAATAGCTTCACTCGACATAAGTCAATCAGGAATGTTTTAATTAGACGCTCAATGGGCGTCAAGCAATGGCGGTATGAAATAACAGGAACTCAGTTATCCAGTAATAGTCCAACCTAATTAGAATGAAGGAACGCACTGAAGTAACTAAATATACACTATACAATGCAAACATGAATGGGTTGAGATTTACGACACTTTGTTACAGAATGGGTAACACATATATGTATGATGAGATATGATGTGATGATAGTAGTGATAGTGATGATACAGTGAAGAAATGTGTGGTTTTGCATTCGTTAACCCATTCCCTCATATTGGCGACTTTTGACGACTCTGTAAAAGTCACTTTGTGAAATCATTGTGATAAATAGAGCATTTGCTCCTATAGGAGCAAATGCTCTATTTATCACAATGATTTCAAACTACAAAATTTTAAAATTTTCCTTTTCAATTGTTAATGCTCCTTTTCGGTAGATATATTCAAAGAGGTTGTATCTAAAAATAGCGTATGGGGTAAAGGGTTAAACTGAAGGGTAATATTGTTTATTTTATTCTTTAAAAACAGTGACATTTCCAATATTGCGTCAAAGAAAGTGATTAGCTATTCCAACACGTAACTTAAATGTTAAAAGTTCTTGCGGAGAATATTTTTGTCACGTTACATATGATGTAGTAACCGTTCCTGTATTTATTTTTTGTTCTGATCCAATTACCATCCCTGTTTGCTCATTTAACATAGTTTGCTTAACTTATAAGTTAAAATTGCAACTATGTCCCGAAACGCATCCATTCTCATAAAGTATATAATATTATGGATTTGATAGAACAGCAGGTGCACTTAATTAGACTTAACTGGACGGAATTTAAAATTGCCAAACTATTTCATTCATTGACTATTCGTCATATTATTGTGTGTTATTTCACAGTAATAGTTTTAAGCCAGTTTATGCTATTTCACATTGATTAATTCGAATGTAAATCCCGTATGTGTGTAAACAGTAACACTTCTCGAAAATAAGGTCTCCACATTGGTGCAAAATGGCAATCATTCAGACTTGGCTCGTTCATAAGTGTGTTAATAAGAAAAGTATTTTATTGGTATCTGTAAGATGGGGCCTTTCTGTTTTACTTCCAACCTGGGTCTGCATAAGGATACATAACTCTTTCCCTTATGTAAGCACATTTCTGCAAACAGAGTAGACCCAGATCGGACAGCTCCTATAGGAGCCTTCTTACCAGGGTCTGCTCTGGTTGATTCTACAGCTTCTGCCTGAGCCAAAATTTCCATTATGTTCATATGCCATTATAACAAATAATCTAATTGATAGTCATGACGTCGTTATTTCTTACATGGATATGCATGGATATGCAACAGGGAAAGGGTTAAAACTCAATAATGTTCTTAAAGGCCACCATGTTATTGTCTAATTGTCTTATAGGTCGCTTCTCAAAACCGTTCTAATGTACTTTTGTTAGCCCCTATTCTCAATTGAATAGTACCACTATTCGTCAGTAAATATGTTAAATGTTAGTAAGTAATACACAATCGAGTACACCAGCCGGACACATATTTGAAACATATTTGAAACCTGCTGTACAAACATGTATGGGAGTACAAACGAGTAAACTCTAGCACGAATATCATGTATTTCTATAATACCAACGCCTTATAATTATCGATATATTAAGAAACAACCAAATTGAATTACCACTTACATGTACAGTAAAACCTCCCTATTACGGCCACTAAATTACATCAAGTATTTTCTGTTAAAAGCACGTGACTGCTTAAAGCAAGGTAAAGGTAAAACAGAACGCTCTTATAGGAGCGTTCTGTTTTACTTTCACCTTGCTTTAAGCAGCCACCTGTCCTGAATACCAACTAATAAACACAAATTAGTGGTCGCCATAGAGATGTTTTACTGTATTTCATTTTTTTCTTCAATATTATGTGACTCTCTGCAACGGAAAGTGTTATCTCCCATTTTCAGAATTTATGATTGGATTAATTCAATATAAAAACTCTTAAAGTACAACTTATGCTACAAGACCATCGTTTATTTGAGGAAATTACATTTACTAACAAATGCTCAAGGGAGTGCATTATTGACATAATTAGCTTATTATCGACACTATTATTCGCGATTATTGAATTATATGCGTTATTTGCTGACATCAGATTTCCCAAGACATAGATTTATGTCAGAGGTAGCGTCAAAGAAGCTAAAATTGTAAACAACTGCTCAACTTTCTAGTAAGGTTTCGAACGTTATTGGACATGCTATACAGTAAAAACCCTCAATAGTCGATGCTCAAATTATTATCAATGCCGGTGATACAGACACTAAGACATGTGGCAGTTTCATGTAGATTGAACGTGTGCAGAAAGCTTTATTTGGGAAATATCTGCATTATTTTCATCCTACATCACGTAAAAGTACAAATATGAATCATGCAGGAAACACCACAAACAGAACAAACAGCCACCCGAACAGCAAATGTACATAACTAGCAAAAACATAAAGATACGCAAAAAGACAAAACAAACAAACAATAGGGGGAAGATGGAAGTATAGCCTTGGAAGGTCAGTGACAAAAGTCACTGGGGGTTAAACCGGTTTTGGGGCGCCCAACCTCACACTTATTCCAACCCCACCCTAAAAGACAAACAGTGTAAATAAACGTATCCCTTTTCCGACTAAGCTACATCAACAGCGATGGCAAATACAGTGGTAAAGTGAATGTGAAACAAAAACATTTCCGGATTTAAGAGGTCGCCTTCATAGAGTACTAAACATTTCTTGTCGGCGTACATGCCAAGAGGCCAGCGCGATTACCAACTATATACGGGTTGACAACCAGACATGTACTATGTTGTAGTACTATAGGATCATATCCCTTTTTAATGATTTTTAACATGTTTGATGAACAAAGTGAGAAAATGGGTGTGTCCAATAATCTTACGAAGTTGGTAAATCAGTCATCTGTCCAAACGGGTTACACTCTTCCTCACTTCCTCACTTTACAGTAGAACCCCACTAAATCGGAAATTAATAAAATACCATTTTAGGCAGGTGACTGCTTAAATCAGGATGAAGTCGTGCGAAGAGCTCCTTTGGGGGCTTTCTGCATGACATTCAACCTGTATTAAGCAGTCACCTGTCTGAAAAATCGGTTTTGATGCTAATTCTAACCTCCGGTACAGAAGGGTTTTACTGTATTGGTGTCCAGTAGGGCAGCTTTGTTCATCTAATTTAGATAGTTGAATTAATATTACACTTATGTAGATCTATTTCATTTTAAATATTGTATGAATATAAACAATATAAATCATATTTCATGCACTGATATAATTTGTATTGTCTGACACATTTCCATTGTATTTCAGGTGATGTTTTCCAAATTTGGTCAGTGACTCTATCTTATATAAATGATAATATAGGACGCTTCTCGTATTGCATCAGATCAGTTTTGTTCATGTGTTTCCACGGAAACAGTTTCTTTTCTCTATTAACTCTCGTAAACTATATAATATGACATGTTTTCCCTTCAGCGTCAAGATATTACTGAAAAACCGTTAGCCTTTTGCCTGATGTGGGCGGATGAGTTATTACCTTTGCAAACAGTTTGGATCCAGATGAGTCGCAGAGTAACTCGGCGGCGTCTCACCAGAATCAAAATTGTTTGATACTCTGGCCTTGTTAATGAAACGAAAAACAAGGTAACTGAACAGTGACAACTGAAATCAATGACATTTTCTGCAAACAATTTTTACTAAGCAAGATAAAGGTTAAAGCGACGTGAAACACCGATACAAACTAATCAAGACGCTGTCTACTAAAAGTAGTGATTACTGACTACAGCTGCTAAACGACACCGTGCTTAGACCTCTGTATAACACGAGGATATTGATAAGTTATCTATGATGACCCTTCGTCTAAATATCGAAGCTGAGAATCAATCTAAAAAGACATGTGATAAAAAGAATCTTCACACTCGCTGTCATTGGAAATAAACTTTTCTTAAACGTTTCCATAAAAATGTAGCTAAGCTCGCCAAAGGCTCGCTTAATAACTTTTTTCCTGGACTCGTTTAAGAAAGGTGTATCAAAATGACAACTCGTGACAGATCCTATATACCCATGAAGTAATAAAAAGTAACTGCAATTGACGGCACAGATGAACGCCAAAATGATCTATATCAATCCGAATTTCTACATATTAACGTCATTCCGATTTAATAAGACAGGAATCAAACTACAGTAAAACCTCTCTATAACGGCCTTGACTCAAGTATTTTGTGTTAAGGCAGGTGGCTGCTTAAAGCAAGTTGAAAGTCAAACAGAACGCTCCTATAGCAACCACATGCCCTAAATACCAACTAATTAATACAATATAATGGCGGTTATAGAGAGGTTTTATTGTATGAACAGAACTGTAATTCGTGAATTAATATTTGCATATATGTATATACACTTACAAGGGGATTAGGCAATAAATATTTACAGTATGCTATCCCACATTAGTTTGATATGTTGGGTTGTGTTAAACGTCAAAAGAAGTATATCATATAAACAGTAAAGCCCCTCTAAACGTTAAAGTTAATATACATATCGGTCTTGGAGACAGGTGACTGCCTAATGCAGGGTGAACATCATGCTTCGCCCTGCATTCAGCAGTCACCCGCTTAAAATATCCGAATTCTTCTTCACTAGAATTCCGGTTTAGAGGGGGTTTACTACATACTATTATATAATTGTCATCCCTGTGACACCGACTTATAGGATTCATAACCCCAAGCCGTTGTATATATTTAACAACATTTGCAAATAATTTAGAAGTATCCTTTTTAAACTGTCAAAGACTTTCACACTATGTACCGTGGTAAACAGGGAGTAACAAACCAGGGCCGCATGATGAGAAACGTTTAACTCGTGATGTGTATGAAAACAGTTTGGTCAAGATTTAGCGAGACTAAACATTTTCCAAAGTCAACTCAGATAAATGTTTCCACTGAAGTAATATTCTGTTTATCATGTCACCACAGAAAATCGTTTTTGTCTCGTCAAGATATCCCTAGGAACTTTCATTACACGATTGTTTGCTTCTGATTCCAAACATAGGTTGGCAAATTACGGTTAATCAAAGAAAATGCTTAAAATAGTTTTGTATCATGATTTCTGAAACAAATGTCATTGTACATGTTCTACTTTGGTTCGCTTAAGGCCAGTCAATTCCGAAACAAAACTCTACTACTAATTCAAAAATACTTCAGGTAGATGTTTAGAGTCTTGCCGATCCCTTTCATAATTTTAATATTTCAAACCGTAATCCAAACGTAATATATCAAGACACAATCGAGGTTTTACGCAAGTGTATAATGGCTGCGAGATACATGTTTCAGCAAGGACATACAACGTTCTGACCAAAGACGATGAACAGACTTCTGAAATAAGCATGTGTTCCTCTAAACAGGTATGAGTTTTGTTCCAGCTGCTATTTCTTTGGTTTTTAGCATATATAATAACCTTTGCAAGCAGTCTGGATCAAGATGAGAAACCGAGTAACTTGACACCTCATCAGGGTCCAAACTGTGTTTCACTCTGACTTTTGTTTTTGAAATGATATTGAAGAACACAAAATTTGAAGCAGACGACAGTATTTGCAGACATTATTAGCTTAGAGTGTATTATGCTGGACAGCAAATGACCTGCAAATGGCCTGCATAATATTAACAAAACATCAAACATCAAATATGTCTTGGGCATTATTGAGGTTAAGTGAGCACAGTGACAAATATTGCAGCTGCAATTTTCTGGAGTGTAAATCCGGAGTGCAGTCTCGCATTAAATCATAGTCATTTTGAATTTTCATCAAAGATTGGGCTGCTTTCTCCTGTAGGAGCCGTCTGATCTGGATTTACCCTGTTTTCAAAGGCGTTAAAGTCGTATATATATATACGGATAAAAACCCTTTTGTCAAATCTGATACCCGAATCTGATGTCGTTACAGGGAGACGAAACTGGGAGACAGGAGACAGCATTCGACTACAGTCGTTACAGGGAGACGAAACTGGGAGACAGGGAGACAGAAATTGTAGAATCATATATTTATTATGTCATAAGCAAACAGCGCAAACCCTGGTGTAGGAGCCATTTGATCTGGGTGTACTCTATTTTCAAAGGCGTTAAAGTCGTATATATATATATATATATATATATATTTAAAAACCCTTTTGTCAAATCTGATGCCCTCAGTCTGACCTCTGAGCAAACTGGACATCATTCGACTCCAGTCGTTACAGGGAGACAAAACTACGCAAAAGCGGTTCAAGCTGGACTGCGGATCAACACCCGAATAAAAAACTATATAGACTACACAGATGGTGAGGGAAACACAGCAATGCTTATCGGAAGATCCACATCTCAGCCCAAACAACCCTATAGGACAAGACAAAATAATTCGCAAGGACACGCCGATTTTATTGATTTGACAAAAGATTCGTCAAATTTTAATTAAACACAGCAGAGAACAGGACGAAGAAACTTCAACGAACACCAAGATGGACGTCCATACGGCATACATAGTAGATACTACTCAAAACAATACAGTAGCAGGTATGGACTACAAAATCAAAGAGCTGATGAAAATCAACACTATAGGAACCGACCGTTAAATAACTACAACCAGTCTTTTTTTACAAATTATAGCTCGAACAATTTGACCTTGACCCTCACCTCTATACAGAATAAATAATGAGATAGATGACGCTGTATAAATAAAATTCCGCCGGTAAATCGTGAAGTCTATTCTCGCTGAAATTACGGTAGAGCGATAACCCGTGCATATGTAAACCATACAATCACGAGTATGTCCATGCTTAGTTGCTTACCGGGACACGTGCCCAGAATAAACGCGTGCAATGTCGATGATAAAAATAGAAAAGTTACGAATATTTATTTATGCAAATTAAGTAGGTCAGGGTCCATGTCAAATTATTCGAGCTATACCAACAGCGTACCAGGAACAGGCAAGAGAAATCATGACGAAGATATACATACTCTTGACTTGTCAAAGAGAGGCCTTTCTGCGGGAGAAATAATACTCTTTTAGAAAGGGCTCAAATTTACACCAGCACCACGGAAAGGTAACCCATTAGAACTGCAAAAGGACATTTCAGAGTTTACAAGAAAACATAGAGTATTTTGATGGAAAAGAGGGCACTGATAGTTCACTGGTGAGAAATATGAGTACGTGTGCACCCCCTAATATTCGGAACGCCACTTTAGAAAAAATTCATTTTAACCATTCGCTTGCTATTCACGTCAATATACCTACCTGTAAATAGTGAAGACCCAGATGAGACAGCTCATGCAGGAGCTGTCTCATCAGGGTCTGTACTATTTACAAATTGATTGTGCAACCAGTACACTCCACAGCAGTGATTGCATAGCGAACTACTTTATACACAGTGAATATATATGTAATTATACAACAGGGCATGGGTGAAGAAGAAGAAATGTATTTTAAAAATCAGCAAGCGAAGGGTTAAACGTTGAAAATGTTCTTGTGTCTGAAATACATGTACAAGAATATAAGCATTCAAATATTAACAAAGAAGAAAGATCAGCGATTGAAAAATGATCTAATGATGATTCTGTTGTAATTAAAGAAGCAGATAAGGGTGGCGCAGCAGTAATTTTAGACGCAGATCAATACGTATAACTAATAGAGCAGATTTTAGGAGATAACGAATATTATGAAGAACTAGAAAGCGGCCCATCCCGCAGTAATAAGCAAACGTATATTAATCTAATAGGAAAATATGAAGACTGTTTCACAGACAAAGAAAGAGATTACTTAAAACATTTTGAAGTTAAAAATAGAAATTTCTATGGGTTACCAAAAGTACACAAAAGTAAAGTAGTCACTGATTTCTGTAAAACTAATACAGGTAGCTATAAAAAGATTAACTATGTGTCGGAACTTTACTGTAGAATGTTTTGAAAATATTACATAGTATGTAAGGCTTCTTTCTAATCTGTTTGTCCTATACTTATATCCGTGATGTATAGTTCATTCTGTACTTTTGGATATGGACTAAGGGTTAAGACAAGTCCGCCCTGCATTAACCAACCAGCTGCTTTAAAACATTTCCATTTTATTCATGGAGTGACTATGTATGAGTTGTTCTATAGTATGAGTACCATCTCAATGCCACGTTATATTTGAAAAAACAATTCAACATTTTAGTAATTCTTACTCTAAGTAGTAAATAACAGAAGAGCAAAGCTAAACCTGATATTATCTAATTCCTCCTAGTAATATTCGTATGTCAAATGAAGCATTACAGCTTTGTTAGGCTCACACAAATGTGACAGACTTGATCGGTGGAATCATGTCCTGGAAAATCAATGAGCTGACAAACTCTTGTCTATGTATCAATGCTGCCTCTGGTCAGAGGATAAAAAGGATTTAAACATTGTGTGTGTAAAGTAACGACACGCACATCCTAATGTGGATAAATATATCATTTTAACTGGTTCGCATTACAGTAAAACCTCTCTATAACGGCCACTAAATCACATCAAATATTTTGTGTTGAAGGCATGTGGCTGCTTAAAGTAAGGTGAAAGTAAAACAGTACGCTCCTATAGGAGCGTTCCGTTTTACTTTCACCTTGCTTTAAGCAGCCACCTGCCCTAAATACCAACTAATTAACACGATTCAGTGACCGTTATAGAGAGGTTTTACTGTATCATTTTAACTGGTTCGCATTAACTCTACTCTTATACAGACTGGGAATTGGTATGGGATAGAATGGGATTACGTACGTCGTTTGTAAGTAGCAGATGTCTAGATACGATTCGTAGATTAAAACATTTTCACGAACATCTCCTTCATTTCTCCACCAAACCCTATGTTGTGACCACTCTGTAGAATTGTCTCGAAGCGACGATTCTAGAGAATATTTGGTGGAGAAATGACGAGTTGAGTATTTGAATACGTATCTCTATAACTCTTTGGTCACAACATAATGTTTGGTGGAGAAATGACCAGCTTAGACTTTGATCCATAGCTCCGAATAGAAGTCAACTTTTTATTTTTTTTATTTTCTCACCAGCAGCTAAAGTAACTCTCTGTGAACCATCAGCTATAGTTTGACATTAATGCGATTTTAGTATCACACCAGTTGGATGGCTTCATAATTGGAAGTTGTAAAGTGACATGTTCCAATTCTCCAATGGGGAATGTTATCCTGCTACAGACAGCATCGTATTCTAAACTGGTTATTATATTTTCCACATGAGGATACGCGTTCGAAAATATCGTTCAGATTAACGGAAGCACAGTCTGTTTAGAACGCGTGGATGGGTGATTTTAAATCCACCGGAAAGTGGACCCACAAAACGTTCACTAAACTAAATGCGGAAATACCAAAGGTTTGACATAGCGACCGAAACAGATTTAATAATAATGACACTGGGCACGTTTGTTCAACATGTGTCAGAGAACTTAAAATATACTTTGTAGCAGGGATGGTTTACATCGATAAGGTCTTTTTAGCTGTATTTCCCATAAGTGTAATTGTATATACAGTAAAACCACTCTTAAGCGGACGTTAAATGTAGTATAGATATCGGTCTTGGAGGCAGGTGACAGCTTAATGCAGGATGAAAGGCATGCAGAAAACTTCTCTGCCATTAAGCAGCCACCTGCCTAAAGGTATCTTAATTCTTCTTTACTATAATTCCGCTTCGAGAGGTTTTACTGTACAGATACGATCTAAAGATATTCATATTAGTATTTCTGAAAATAAGTTGCAGTAAGTTCTAGATATACATCTGAAGTACCCAACCTCTTACTAATTATCAGGGTTCTATTCATGTGTACCTATATGCTATTCTTTTAACCCTTTCGGCGCCAAATTCTTATTGTCGTCGGCAAACCATTTTTGTTAAATCATTTGGTAAAATAAGGAAATGAGAAAAATAAATGCGAATGACAAAGGAATAAAGCAAATATATAGAAATAAAGTTTTAGACAAATAGTGAAGTCCCTGATCAGACGCCGCCTTTTCAAGGCGGCGTCTGATCTGGGACTGCACTACATGTATTGTCGTGATGCATTTATGCGACTTCGGCGGTGGAAGGATTAAATATGTAATTAAAAGTGCCGCAGACATAAACTGTAGTACATTGTTTATTCGGCGATTTAGCTGCAAGATTGTTATCTGATAACAGGAACAGTTATCGTCACTGCTTTATAAACCCGATTAAGTATGATTGATGAAAACTTACGATTTTAATTATCCCCATTCAAACATGTGAAATGTGTCCGTTCCATGCAAATAGTAAAGGATTCGTCTTCATATAAATATATAGCGATATCTGATCTAACGAGACATTAAGTAATACTGATTTCATGACACCGCGATTTTATCGCTTCAACTTATACTAAGGCTTCATCAATTTACTTCATATCACTTGCGACAAATGTATCCTGATTTGCCTTTTTTGACAGGGCCTCACTGAGAGAACGTGCTGGTATAAACCACTGAAATATATTGTTAAAATGAATAGTACAGATCCTAATCAGAGAGCTCCTTAGGAAACTTTCTGAACTTTTGCCTATGTTCTTTTTATGGGACACTGAGGGCATACTGGTAATGATTTAATAATATTTATAAACATTATTTCCTTTGCCTTACTAACAATCACAATACATATGTTAAATAGATGATGGCATTATCTACTTGGCAGAAGTGAAAAAAAACGTTACTCTAGCTATGAGCAAACAAATTGATCGGCAACAAAACATCACTATATTGCAACATGATTTTTCTCTAGCTGTTCACATTGACATGTTGCGTGACAACGATGTGTAATGTTGTTTGCTAAATGACGAGAAACTCTCTAAATATTGTGACATATGTTACAGTTGTTACAGTTGTTATACTAACACGTATACAATCGAAAAACAATGTACACCAACAACAGTTTCTATTTATAAGAATTCATACTCGATTATTGCAAAACACAACAGCGTATTCACACAAAGCATCATAATCTTTGTGTGATGGTGGTGTTAGTTGTGGTAGAGTGTGCATGTGGGGTGTACGTTGTTAACCCTTTCGGTGCCAAACTTCTAATTGTCGTCTGCAATCAAATCTGCAAATTTTGTTAAATCATTCGGTACAATAAGGATATCAAATAACTGTAAAGTTTAAAGGAATAAAGCACAGGTACAGGAAATAGAGTTTGAGACAAGACGTGAAGTCCCTGATTAGACGCCGCCTTTCAAGGGACTGCACTATTTGTCATGATGCATTTTTGCGACAATGGCGGTGAGAGGGTTAATGATTACACTGATTATTGGTACATAGATGATGAGTACACTATTGGTGGGAATATTGATGATGTTTTCATTGATGATTGATAAATTGATGATATATTCATAGAGTATGTGTTCAATGGTAGTATATTGATGAAATATATATTGATAATGGGTACACTGTTGACGGGATTACTGATTATAGGTACATTATTAATGGTTGCGTTGTCGATGGGTAGCTTGATGATTATACTGATTGCTACACTGTTGATGGTTACATTGTCGATGGGTACATTGTCGATGGGTACATTGTCAATGGGTACGTTGTCGATGGGTACAGTGATGATTATACTGATTGCTACATTGTTGATGGTTACATTGTCGATGGGTACATTGTTGATGGGTATATGGACAGGTACATTGTTAGTGGGTAGACTAACGGTGAAAAGATAGACGATGTTTACATTGATGATTGATAAATTAATGACAGTTTAACTGATAATGTGTTCATCGATAGTATAGTGATGATATAAACATTGATAATTGTTACATTGTTTACGGATACTCTGATTATAGGTGCACTATTGATGGGTTCATTGTTTATGGGTACATTGATGGGTACACTGATAGGTATACTGTTGATGGGTACATTGATTAGTGCACTGACTGGTACATTGTGAATAGATACATTGATGGGTACAGTGATTGGTGTAGTGTTGATAGGTACATTGATTGGTAAACTGATTGGTACATTGTCGATTGGTACATTGTTGATTGGTACATTGTTGATGGGTCGTTGTTGATGGGTTCATTGTTATTATGAATATTGATTTGACATTGATGAGTGGGGCATTGATGGGTACATTGATGATCGGTACATGATTGGAATATACATTGATAATCGCTACGTTGATTGGTATATTGATGATAGGCATATTGATGATCGGTATATTAATCATGGGTACATTGTTGACCGATGCATTGATGGAATATACATTGGTTATAAATACACTGATGATTGGTACACTGATGATTGGCACATTGTTGATTGGTACATGGTTAATGGGTACATTGTTGATGGGTACATGGATGACGGGTACATTGTTGATGGGTACATTGATGACGAGTGCATTGTTGATGGGCACATTATTAGTTATACAGATCATTGGCGGGGTATCTGACTTTTTATTTCCTGCTGAGAAAAAACATGTTGCCCGAGCCGTTAGGCGAGGGCTACATGTATTTTCCTCAGCAGGGAATAAAAAGTCAGATATCCCGCCAATGATCTGTATAACGATTTTATTATACTACCAAATGTTTTGTAGGAGTTAAATAGCGTTGTTAATGTAGGCGTCGTTTTGCTTCCCCCAGGGGCCTCATACTGTAAGGTAAGGGCTTATATCACTCTGCGACCCTAGCTCATCGTGTATAATAACCAGCTAATTACATTTGTGAATAGAAAGGGATCTCTCAAGTGCATTAGTTTCTCAAAGAATTGAAGAATCAGCGTTAGTAAAACTTTCAACAGATCAGCAGTTAGGCAGACACTATTTTTCAACATGAGAACGGTTAAAGTTAATTAAGAAAATGGCGCAATTCCGACGTCATTTGGATAACGTCAAAATGACGGTTTTCTAATATTCAAACAAATGGGCGTTGGAAGGAGCGGCTTTATTGCAATTTACAGGTACGTGTACTGTGCATGTGCATGAATAAATTCTGAATCGATTTGGGTGTGGATTGTCTTTGTAAAAGCGGGAGTTTGGGGGCTAATCGATATATGCACAAGCATTTTGACAACATGTGCAGCATCAGAGCAGAATAAGACCTTCGCCACGTATCGGGTTCATTTACATTGTTATACAACAACTATAACAAAAATGTTTCTCAATGGATAACTTTGTTCCGCCCCACACTCTTGTTATTTCGTTTGAGAGCGGTTGTTTGGATCGAATCGACGAAGTGAATTTGGTCGGCCATTTTTATTTTGTTGTAGCAAGGAAGCGACACCCTCGACGGGGGAAATTCCATTGTTGCTCATAACTCCGTATATACATCAGAATTTAGAGGGATATACGGCTTTTATACACGGCTAGTTTACCAATCAAAATCGAGGATTTTATTTTGCAGTATAATAATGATGGGTACAGTGATGATTGGACATTGGTGATGAGGTACATTGGTGATCGATACATTGATGCGAACATTGATGATTGGTTCATTGTCTAACGGATACATTGATGATGGGTACATTGTTAATGGGTACATGGTTGATGGGTACATTGATGTTGGGTACAATAATGACGGATACATTGTTGATGTGTACATTGATGACTGGTGCATTGTTGATGGGTACATTGTTGATGGGTACATTGATGTTGGGTACATTAGTGATGGATATATTGTTGATGTGCACATTGATGACTGGTGCATTGTTGATGGGTACATTGGTGATGGGTACATTGATGTTTGGCAAATTTGTGATGGGTACATTGATGACGGCCACATGTTGATGTATACATTGTTGATTGGTACACTGATGATGGGTGCATTGATGATTGGTAAATAGATGATTGGTAAATTGATGATGGAAAAATTGATAATGGGTACATCAATGACAGGTACATTGTTGAGGGTACATCGATGATAGGTACATGTTTGATGGATACATTGTTGATGGATACATTGTTGATGAATACATTATTGATGGATACATTGTGTGATGGGTACATTGTGTGATGGGTATATTGTTGATGGGCACATTGTTTATGGATATATTGTTGATGGGTACATTGTTGATTGCTACATTGTTGATGGATACATTGTTGATGGATACATTGTTAATGGGTACATTGAATGGTACACTGATGGGTACGTTGTTGATGGTTGCATTGATGGGTACATTGACGGGTACATTGTTGTTGGGTATTTTGTTGGTGGGTACTTAGTTGAGGGTTACATTGTTGTAGCAATCTCTACCTAGGTAGATATAAAAAGATAACTCGTTCTTTAGAGCTAGAGCACCTACTTCAAGAAATATCGGGCAAATGTGTAGTTCAATGCCGTATGCAATTCATTATCCACAGCATTGTCAATGATATTGTCATTATCATATGTTGTAAATGCTATAATTTATTCACCATTGTTTTAGATTTGAATTGCTATGCTTACAAATAAGCAATATTGACCTTACTGTTTCAGCGGCTAGCTGTCTATTTTCCTTCTTGTTCTAATTTTCCACCAATCAGAAACTATATTACATTGTAATTTGCATATGACCCACGAGTATTTAGTAGTAAACTGTATTTCCATCAGTTAATACCTAGACTTGCATACAGCCTTATTATAATGCCTTTACACATGGCCAAACTTGACCGTTCCAAGGCGGTAATTCCATATTCCCCCTATTGTATTTTTGTTTTGTCTTTGTGCGTCTCTTGATGTTTTTTATAGTTATGTACATTTGCTGTTTCCTTGTGTTGCTGTTCGGGCGACTGTTTGTTCTGTATGTGGTGTTTCCTGCATGACCCATTTTTGTACTTTTGATGTAAAATCCAGATATACAGTCTGCTTACGTGATGAAAATCCAGGGGTCATTCTTACGACCTAGTCGTTATTTCAACACACCATGTATTATGATAACTAGCTGCTTTAACTTCGAAATCTGAAATCAGTGCAATCGATCCATATTAACCTAAGCACGCCACATTTAAGGCGTTCTGTTACACAGACATTTTCTATAAACTTCTCAGAGTTCAGTCAAAACGCCATATAATACACAAAGTCATTATTTATGCAAAGTTTTAGCATGGAAGACCGTCGAAAATTATGTTCTTAAAATAGATGTTACAGGGGAAATCTCATAATAATCAAAGTACTGATGTACTATGATGATTTCAAAGCGAAATGTGTATTAAATCTAGGATTTAAAGAATTCAAACAATGAAGATTTAACAATTGTTGTTATTAATAAGTGGTTATAATATAACTAGAAGTAATAAACTTGAGCAGTATGAAATATGAGTAAAATGTAGTAAGAAACAATACGTAGACAAAATATAAACAACAGGATCAGTACAAATTATCTTCAAACATAGTTCTATAAGTTTAATTGTCTGAATGTAGTAAAATATTTGTTTATTACAAATGTTAACAGATCCATGAATTTTAGCTGAAACATCATGTTAGACATATATATGTTGGCAAACAGAATAGACCCTAAGTACAAATGTAGACAGAAGTCTGATCTTGGTCAGATTTGTTAACCGGATCTTTTTCTGGGGTTTGAATTTTAAAATCATTGCTCTTGTGTGAAAATGACCTCTATGAATATACATGATCGTATATTTTTTTACAAGAAAATATTGCGGATACTCCGTAAATATCTGTTTAGACTTTCGCTACCAGTAGATTATTCAATGACGTATTGTTAACCTGAACTTTGGCAGGAAAACATTGCATTGTAAAAGGAAATTTAAATTCTGTATAGTCGCTCATTCAAAGTATCTAAACCACATAGAAAGGAGAGAACGATTACCTATCGTCCGAGTAAGAAATATCAGCATATTTTGTAGGAATTTCACGTCGGCACTTTCTACGGCTTAGTCGGAATGTATCAAAAGTTCTATTATTTGAAAAGTTATCTTTATTTTTCGTTTGTTATCATTGTTTTCTTTAAAAAAAAAAAGTCATTTCTTTGCATAGAGCGCCGCCTAAGAGCAGCCTTCGTGACGTATACAGTAGATTGTCTTAAGCACAGCTATTTGATTACATTACGTATATGTTTATTTATTATATACCTACCAATGTTCTGCATAAATAGTTCTGTATTTTACCGAGCAAAAACAACATGACGGATTGAAATTCCGTATTACCCTAGTACCTTGTGTAATCGGAAAACGCCAGTACCGAGTGTAGCCGGAACTACTTTTTCATGTCATTATGGTTAATTATAGCATGTACTCTGGGTTTCCGGGTTCTAATTATAGCATTAAAGGTCAAATGTTTCGTCATTGCAATAATGAAGTATCTTCACTGGCAAAGAGATTGCATGACATGCTGCTTAAAATGTATTCGGCTTGAAGCAGGTCAATAGTTACACATTATACAATGTCTAACAGGTATAATACTTTTATTCAAAAGAAAATGATTTAACAAGAAAATCCACCGTCTGATGCAAAATATCAGTCCTGCAGCTTCTGAAGAATTTTTACAGTGACATAGCCGGTCAATATGTACAACGCTTGATCAGTGCCCAGAAAAGAAATAACCTTCTACAAAGCATTACCAGCACATCAATAGTGCGTTGTGTGTGCAACATCACATGTCAAACTGAAGAACTTACAGTTGCATACATAGTGTCTTATATTAGCAACACCCCTCTCAGCCTGTCTTCCATCCACCGATGCTTTCTCCCTCTCTATAATCTGAAATGCACACATTATTTGGGTACGAAAGGTGGGTGGATAGACGGTCGATAGTTTGGTTTAGTCTTTATCGGGTTAACAGTATTTCAGTCATATCACGACGTCCAGATTATTAATATTAAAGGTGGAGGAAGACCCCAGAGACTCTTCTGTGCACGGAACAAATTGTACATATTGTTTTTAAAGAACATCTAAGTATACAAACCAACCTACCGCAAGCCATCCAGAGTGCTTCCTCACATGAAAAATCCAAATGCCCAGACCGGAATTTGAACCCACAGCAGTGAGTGGCTAAGCGATTATCAGTCGAAGACCATAACCACTCGGCCACGGAGGCCCCTAATCTAGATAGATATAGATATATGCTCGGTCAAACACGTACCTAAAGTTTAAACTCATTATGTACTGCAAATTCTGTAATATCCTTCAAATACACAGCTCAATGTCTTGTCCAATCCGTTGTCTGAATACGCTTCAAAGAGCAATCAGTCATGTCAGCTAGATTGGATGTTTTCACATACAATTTAACAATCAACCTCGGTGATCAAGCTACTCGTTTTGATGGCTCGCCAATCCCAAATTGTCGCTGAATCCAACCTTTGATCGTCACAGATTGCG
Organism: Azorinus chamasolen; assembly: GCA_963576725.1. Classification (NCBI taxonomy): domain Eukaryota; kingdom Metazoa; phylum Mollusca; class Bivalvia; order Cardiida; family Solecurtidae; genus Azorinus; species Azorinus chamasolen. The sequence goes on along the minus strand of OY755239.1, from coordinate 32,055,801 downwards.
ATAGTGAATAAAACTCTCAAATACACATTTTTCCGGTGTGAATATTATTCACTTTTAACACTTTAAATCAAGATTGTTTTGTTGAATCGAGGAGGTCAAGTCAACCGCTATCAGTTTTTATGCAGTTTATATGCATATATTAACCCATTCCCGCATATTGACGCCTTTTGACGCTTCTGTTAAAGTCACTTTATGAAACCATTGTGATAAATAGGGCATTTGCTCCACAGGAGCAAATGCTCTATTTATCACAATGGTTTCAAAACTACACAATTCTGAAAAATTTCTTGTATCTAGTTAATGCTCCTTTTTGGTAGATTTGATCAAAGAGGTTAGGTCTAAAAATAGCCTAAGTGGGAATGGGTTAAAATGCAATATGTTCAGGAGCTCTTGTGACCACTGCGGCACATAATATAGTTCGAAATAGTTCTGTCATTTTGAATTGATTTTTTTACTATTTTAAGGTATACAATAAAAGGGATATTACGATACTTTGCATATCTTGGGCACCGGGCCACTCTCGTTGTGTGTGTACAGGCTATATATCCCACTCGACCTTCGCTCTCGGGGGATATAGCCTTTATACCACACACAACTCGAGTGATCCGGTGCCCAAGATATGGTAATATTCCCTATGTATTTTGTCTAAGACAAGTTTCACTGTACAAAATTCGCACAAACGATTTTTTTCGTGGCGCGCAAACTTATTTAAAAAAACTCATATCTTAAAATAATAAAAACAAAAAAAACTATGGTGGGACTCGAACCCACGACCCTAATAATCGGTATTGGTGTGATTACACCACTGGGCTACCAAGGCTTGTATTACATTGAAAAACTTATAGTGTACTAGAGTTATTGAATAGTGGCGCATTCTTCAATTATGTGTTCGGAAAGATAACATTTGCTTACGGAAAAAGGCGGAATATTCATACAGTGCCAGGTCAAACCTTAAAGGATGAGCTTCGTATCCCTTTGAACACTAAGTAACTTTCGTCATTAACAATTAGTATCTGAAAGAATGTGTTTTCTAAAACCTCTCTATAACGACCACTAAATCGTGTTAATTAGTTGGTATTTTGGGCAGGTCGTTGCTTAAAGCAATGTGAAAGTAAAACAGAACGCTCCTATAGGAGCGTTCTGTATTACTTTCACCTTGCTTTAAGCATCTCTCTGCCTTTAACACAAAATACTTGATGTAATTTAGTGGTCGTTATAGAGAGGTTTTACTGTAGTGTCAATAGTTTGAATGCTCATGCGACGCATGGTTAATTAGAGTCGCATTCAGATTAAAACGTAGGGGTGCCCATGTTATACCACTTATTATTTAACAAAAGGCTTAAAGTCCATCATTTCATGAACAAACAATCATAGGTGCCGTTAGATTAAGGTTGCTTAAAGTAGGCTGCAGGCCGACAGTAATGCAGAAAGCTCCTGCAGGATATTTCTGCATTAATTTCATAATGCATTAGGCTACCCTATGTTTTTAAACCCAGGCGGTGATTTTTGTCTTTGGTGGTCGCTTTAACGGTATGGGTATTGTACTTAAAACGTTGGTAAATATCTTGGCTAATCTTGAAACGTTTGTAACAGGGGGAGAAAAATATGCAGCCAGACCAGGGCTCGAACCCGGGACTTCGTGTTACCGGACTTCGGACTACTGTTCCGACGCTCTACCGACCGAGCTACCGGGCCGCTTACATATTCTTCACCCCGACTGTGTTAGGTTCGGTACCATGACATATAGAAAATCAAAATGCCGCACACGAATAAAACACAATACACGAGGCTTGAACATAAACTTAAGACTCATTCAAACGTGCTGGCCCAATACGGAAATAGAAATGTCAGACTGATTATGTTAATCACGAAACACTCTGTTCACTGAAATCACATGTAATTGTCATTAGGATGCGATCTATCCGGTATAAACCGGCCGCTTACTCTTTAAAGCGAGCTAAAATGTGATTTTGTCATTCCCTTGCTTCGTTTTGTATTCAAATTAGTGTGCTGGTAGCTTATTCTAAGTTGCAAATTCAATGTCGTTTGCTATTTATGTATATTTTAACAATTAACCAATACTCATTTTCAGATCAATTTAAAGTCTTTACTCTATACATACGCCTTTCTACGCTTTTGCAAACAGAGTAGACCCAGATCAGAGGACTCCTTTAGGAGCCGTGTTTGCTTATGATATAATATAGATATGATTCTACAGTTTCTGCCAATGCCAAAGTTTCCTGTCTCCATGTCCTACTAATCTAATTGGTATTCATGAATTTCCTTTTTCTTACATAAATATTCATATAATAGATAAAATGAAGAACTAACTTCAGATTTATTTTTTAAAAAAAGAAACTTTTTAACTGACATGTTTTATATATATATAAATATTCATGGAATACATGGTGAACTGTATGCATCGAAAGGATGCATTTATAACTTTTCTGCTTTCTATAATTTAATATTCCAGCCATATTGGTTAGTCTTTGCTGGTAAATTTCAAGATTTTTGAAGGATAAACTAGTATCCAATAACATCTGGATTGATTGGCCGACAAAGGTTTTGGAAGTATTTTAAACGTTAAGAGTTGGCAGTGTCCTCGACTTACCTAAAGCATATAAGGGGATTTTATTTCACATTTAGTTTTCTGATTGGTTTGCTTTTCTTCCACAAATTTTAAAGTGTATTATTATATGACATTGTGCGATGTAGAGTTCTTCTTCTTCTTCTTCTCTTCTTCTTCTTTTTCTTCTTCTTCTTCTTCTTCTTCTTCTTTAATACTACTGTCCGCCACGGATTCAATTTCGGCGTTATGTTCGCCCTGAAGGTTTATTAGTCGTGGTTGGTTTGGGTTTGGTATGTGTCATCTGTAATTGCAACACATTCATAACCTATGTTAGCGAATATACATATGACGTCTAACGCATGCCAGCTTGTAGAAACCCTTACAGTGCGGGACACGATGCACTAATGTCATTTGCAAACAGTGTAGATTCAGATATTAGGGCTCCTATAGGAGCCCTCTCATCAGGGTCAGAACTGTTTGTCATGTGACATATTTCTTTAAAACATCCCTAAATATTCAAAGTAAGCTTGACCTGTTATAACTTTGGAACATTCAATTTGAAAACTCAGCATTTTAAGGGGTAAATTTGCTTTACAATCGCATTCACTCATTTATTCCAATACCCGTCCAATCTTATTTCGGAACCCGTTTATATTCCATGCTGAGGAGACACAGCATATATATATCTGTTGGTATAAGTCATTAACGTGGATGGGTGAGGCACACAGTGCAGTACCTGGTCGGAAGAATCTGTCAGTAGTTTTCTGGGTCCATGCTTATAAAGCTTTTTAGATGAGTCCGAGTTCGTTCGCAAGCTTTTGATTGGTCAGATTTGAGTTCTCAAGCTTTGATTGGTCAGATTTGAGCCAAAGGCTCAAATCTGACCAATCAAAAACTTGAGAACGAACTCAGACTCAACTAAAAGTTTTATAAGCATGGACCCTGATCTAGGACTACACGGGTTGCCTATGCCCTTTTGGAGAGATCCTGTGTACCATTGGGTTAGTACAGCTGGCAGATGATGCTCTGTAATAAACAGTCATTCGCTTGAAAAATGGTATTCAAATATGTTAATGGTCGGTTACAAAACATATATTCTACTGTAAATATTCCACTCTTATATGCTTGGGAGACAATCCCAAGGTTACCAGCACGCCGTATCCATGGTAGTAAATATTGGAAAATAGGAAGTAAAACCCATCCTACAAATGACACACTGCAGTTTTGCCAGGTTCATCGCAATGTTTCAGATGCAATCAGTGGGATCTTGTCGCGGACAAATGATTGACCTGACTAGTTGTTAGTCCCGGCAATAATTCTGCCGAAGGTTGGAGAAATAACACTGTAAGGAGACACAAACACGCTATATGAGGTATTAAGACGAAACGAATACCGACAGTCGAACTCTTCTTATCTAAGCGCGTCCTGATTCCTGACCGACATTTGCAAATAGGTTGGATCCAGATAAGATTCCGAAAAAATGCTACGTCCCATCAGAATCTAAACTGTTTGACCGGGTCAAACGTTTCTAAAATGTTTGAACCGACCTGGAAGTCAGTGAAATATTCAGCAAATCAGAGGGTCAGTAGATAGTTTATTTACATACTATGTTTAGCTAATTCTTTTTCTTTTTTGCATAAAATACGGTTTACATAAAGAAATAAAACGTTGATGCCCCCCTTCTTATTTCCAAATATTCCAGCCAGAGCGTCAAATAGTATTGACCCAGATAATGTAGGCAATTGCACATGTTATTGTAAGTGCCCCTGCATTATGATAATGTTTAACCCTTCATATTATAAACAGTGCGGACGAAACAATGATACTGTGGATAGTGTAACAGAATTCTATAGTTGTGTATGATCACGGTTTTTTTTATCATACAACAAACTGAAGAATCAGATCAGCAATTACAGCAGCTTCTGATCAGACAGCTCCAACAGGACCCACCAGTTCTTGATTTACTGTGTTTGCAAACGCGTTTGAATTCGGTTTAGGATTAAGGACTATCTGTGCCTAAATAAGCACTATCCTCACTAATGTTAAATGCAAACTGTTGTGCGAGTGGTTGCTAATATCTGTTTGATACTGCTATAAAACGATGTCTGCTCTAACATTGCCCTGCAGCAGTTTTTACTTATTTCCGACTTAGGCAACTATTGATAGAGTGTCAAACTGTTAAATCCTGATGAGACATGGCATCTCATCTTATACACTAAAACCTCTCTATAACGGCCACTTAATTGTGTTAATTAGTTGGTATTTAGGGCAGGTAGTTGCTTAAAGCAAGGTGAAAGTAAACCAGAACGCTCAATAGGAGCGTTCAGGGTTACTTTCACCTTGTTTTAAGCTGCCACCTGCCTTTAACACAAACTACTTGATGTAATTTAATGGCCGTTATAGAGAGGTTTTACTGTATATGCTTCGTGTACAGTGAAAACCCCCCTAAACCGGGCGTTACATTTAGTACATATATCGGTATTGGAGACAGGTCCTATTCTGCTTAATGCAGGGTGAAAGTCATTCTCCTCTGGGAGCTTTCTGCATGGCTTTCACCCTTCATTAAGTAGCCACTTGCCTTAAAGTACATGTATCCAAATTATTCTCTTAGACTAGAATTCCGGTTTAGAGAGGATTTACTGTAAATGTCGATGAAGTCGCGTTTAGCATAATAAGAGTGAACACCTGATTATAAGCCGTATAAAACGTTGAAAGACCGCAGAACATTTGTATTTATAATTCCAGTACGTGTGTGGTTATGGCACGTGCCCATCACGTAGAACATGGTACCGTATGATAATGTATTGGTACAAAGTAGGTTTGAAAAAGGGAACACAGTTCACCGTAAATCATCTCCACTATGCGACACAAATTATGCGGAAGATTTCTAACCGACATTTCGCTCTACGAACTTCATTGAGGAAGAAAGCACTAACAGAAATGTCACTAAGAAATTAAAACATAACAAATAAGATTAATATAATTTTCTTAGAAAAGCAACTAATTAAAATGAAACATGATTATACGACTGAATTTACAACACAACTAATTGCTCCTGGTAGTAAAAATTAGGACAGAGCATGCATGTGAATTAATACATTACTGACGCATTTAACCCATTCGGCGCCAAACTAATTGTTAATTCAAAGGAATAAAGCACATGTATAGAAATAGAGATTGGGACAAAAAGTGAAGTCCCTGATCAGACGCCGCCTTGAAAAGGCGGCGTCTGATCTGGGACTGCACTATTTGCCGTGGTGCATTTATGCGACTTCGGCGGTGAAAGGGTTAAAAACCCTTGCCAAATGTCTAGGCACTGAAACAAGATACAAGAAGTTTTATTTAGAGTCGGTAAAACATAATAACATTGGCTATTTTCCGACACTAACAACCATACGCATAAAATACTTCTATAGGAAGTCATTGCAGCAAAAACCGTCTAAACTGGACGTTAAATTTGGTATAAATACAAGCCTTGGAGACAGGTGGCAGCTTCATGCAGGACGAAAGCCATGCAGAAAGCTCCCAGAGCTTTCTGCATGACTTTCATAATGCATTAAGCAGCCACCTACCTAAACGTTATCTTTTTTCTTTTCTCTACTAGAATTTCGGATTAGAGGGGTTTTACTGTACTCCTAAGACTTAATGTAGGTTTTAAAACTGAATGACATATTTGACAGGATGTATAGTAGAACCTGTTTTCATGGATATTTCGTTAATGGAACATAGAAGTCTTACAAAGCAGGTGGTTGTTTCATGCTGGGTGAAAGTAATATATAAAAAAAACTCCAGTAGGAGCTGTCTGCGTAGTTATTAACCTGCGTTAAGGTACCGCCTATCTTAAAGACCCAGAATAAGACATATTTTAGAGGTCGCCTAGGACAAGAACTACTGTATATTAAAAATGAAGTGAACTACAATTGGTGCAAAAATATTTGATCAGGAAATGACAAATACATTGTATAACCGTGCATGGTGACCACATTGCTCGACATGACTACAGTAAAACCTATAACGGCCACTAAATTACATCAAGTTTTTTGTGTTAAAGACAGGTGGTTGCTTAAAGAAGCAAGGTGGAAGTAAAACAAAACGCTTCTATAGAAGCGTTCTGTTTTACTTTCACCTTGCTTTAAGCAACCACCTGTCCTAATATACCAACTAATTAACTCAATTTAGTGGCCGTTATATAGAGGGTTTACTGTATATGCATTTGCAATTGGCTTTGGTTAATATGAAACGACATAAAACTCGGGCTCGCATCAACATTAAATGTTGACTGAGTCTGAAGTACACTTTCTCTAGAGCAGAGTTTGAGCAGGCTACAGGATTCTACAGGATAACGGTGTTTTAGGTACATGTACATAGCGTACATGTATAATCTGGATCAAAACACTCAATCAAAGGTTATATCTTATCAATCAAAGGTTAACTTATTACATATTCATAAAAGACTCAATTTATTATGCAAATTGATTATTGTTCCAGCCGAAGCCAAACATTCCGATCCAGTTGCTATTGTTAAAAACAATCTAATTAATATTGATGATGTCAGTTTTCTTACACTAACCCATTCCCTCCTACTGACGCCTTTAGACGGCTTCGTAAAAGTTATTTGTTGAAACCATTCTGATAAATACAGCATTTGTTCCATATGAATAAATGCTGTAATTATCAGAATGTTTCAAAAACGACACCATTCTAAAACTTTCCTTTTCTCTAGTAAGTGCTCCTTTCCGGAAGATTAATTCAGAGAGGTTGGATATAAAAATAGTCTAGCAGGGAATGGGTTAATATTCATATGGGAGTTAGCAAGTTGAGCGGCAACAAACGTACTCGGCAGAATAAATGCCAATGTCGCACTTATCATAGACATGCCCTTATCCCACTGTGAACAATTAATCCTTTACTCTATAAATAGTATTAAATACACCTTTGCAAACAGAGTAGAACCAGATCAGACGGCTCCTATAGGAGCCGTCTGATCAGGATCTGCTCTGTTTGCTTGTGATTCTACAGGTTCTGCCCTGGCCAACTGTGCTATTGCAACATATTGATATAGTAAATATGTATGACGTCATTATTTCTGACATGAATAGTCACGGCGGAAAGCGTTAATATCACTTCAACGTTAGATATGGTGCAACTTTGATCAAACTTTAAGAAAATACTGGGCGAGTGTCAAACAACTTGGATCCTGATGTTCTCAAGTTTTTGATTGGTCAGATTTGAGCCAATGGCTCAAATCTGACCAATCAAAAACTTGAGAACGAACTCAGACTCAACTAAAAGTTTTATAAGCATGGACCCTGATGTCTCATCTAGATCCAAATTGTTTGCAAATACTAGTCAGGGCGGGGATAGTGGGATAGGGGTTTATATGTATCCCTTTACTATAAAAATACGCCTTTCTACGCCTTTGCAAACAAGAGTAGACCCAGATCGGACAGCTCCTATAGGAGCCGTCTGATCAGGGACTGTTCTGTTTGCTTATGTAATAATATAGATATGTTTCTAAAGTTTCTGCCAAAGGTTCCTGTGTCAATATGCTATAACATTGTTTTCATCAATACTCATGACGTCATTATTTCTTACCTGAATATTTATGGAGGAAAGGGTTACATGTCTAAATGATGTTTATAATTTACAACGTAGATAAAATGCAATTACATGAGCTGTCTGATCCGGGTCTACTTTGTTTGCAAAAGCGGCAAAATGTGCCTCTATCAGGGAAATGAATATTGTGAAGCGCATCTATAACAAACTGGTATATAACGACGTCCTTACTCAGTCACTGCCAAATATTGTCGTCTGCAAGCTTTGTCGTCTGCTACAATTTTCTTTTTTTCTCTTCATTTTTGTTAAAACGGTCACAGTAACAAACAGTTTGGATCCTGATGAGAAGCCGAATCATTCGGCATATCATCTGGATCCAAACTGTTTGCATAGGTAATCACAGATGCGACATTGGCAGCGAAAGAGTTAAACCCAAAACTTGAACAATCTGTATCTAAATGTGCATGTATATGGATATATTCGAATTTAAGTCTAGATAAGTTAATCATAACAACCTATACATTCATTATAAGCATGTGTCACTGTTGAAGTATCTGCCATTAACCCTTTGATTCTGAATTTTCAACGCGGAATGGTCCATGTTGATTTTACATCCTTCTTTGATTTTGTCCAATTAGTGTGAACATGTAAACATTGCGAGATGATTTCAAATAGCACAAAGCGCAGACCCTTCAGGGAGCACCTTCAGGAGCCGTCTGATCTGAGTCTACACTATTTTTGATTGCCAATACACCCACGTAATTCCAGTATTCAGTGGGTTAGATGCCCTTACATTCATTCACTTAGCGATCTCTAATAAGAAATTCGAATGCTCTTTAATTTCCCGAAGCTTTACAATACATTTGCAGCTATATTACGCAACCCATAATTTAGAAATGTTTAGTACATTGCTGCAGTTTTGTCCTGCATAAAGCATCTAATCTAGCATATCAATGTAAGAAAAACTGACACCATGAACTTTAATTAGCCTATATTTTTATATGAAATGATCAACGACTGAAAATAACAAAATATACAGTAAAACCTCTCTATTACGGCCACTAAATTACATCAAGTATTTTGTGTTAAAGGCAGGTGGGTGCTTAAATCAAGGTGAAAGTAAACCAGAACGCTCCTATTCTGGTTTACTTTCACCTTGCTTTAAGCACCCACCTGCCCTAAATACCAACTAATTAACATGATTTAGTGGCCGTTATTGAGAGGTCATACTGTATATAATTAATACCCATGATGTCCGTGTTTCTTACATGAATAGTAATGGTGTAAATGGTTAAGGTATGTTAAAATACGCGCATTGTTAGCATAGCCTGTGCTTTTCCCTGCAGCAAATTAACAGTATTTTGGATGTAACTTAATATGGATTGTAAGACATACCTTGGCATTAAAGAGCTTTAGAACCATATCAGTTGCATGGCTTCATAATTGGTAGCTGAAAAGTGACAGGTTTCAACAATTCTCTAATGGAGAATTATGTCATGTTACCGACTTGATCGTGTTCTAGATTTTGTATTGCATTTCCGCTTGAGAATTCATTTTCGAGAATAATGATTGAATTCACGGAGATATCTGTCTGATGATATTCAACACTCAAGAGAAAGCGAGTTCATGATATGGTTATGAAAATAAACTATTTTCGTTTCAATCCCCCCAAACCTGAGTCTCTTTCTAAAATCAAAAACCAAATGCGTCATCAGACGTTATTAACCATTTCCCTAATGAACATTTATGCTTAATATATCACTTTATGAACATTTGTAATTTTAGGGTTTATAAAATAAATCATTCAAGGAACTGTTTAGCTGAGACAGAGACTGAAGGATTATATCTGTATATAATTTAATAGGCAAACGGGGCAGATCCTGATCTGTCTGCTCCTATATGAGCTGTTTGATCTGCGCCTACTGTATGCAAAGGCGTTAAAATGCGTTATTGTGAGGGAAATGGTTAATAAACGAATACAGTAAGGAAAGGACAATGGGTTGATATGGTGGCAGTTACTGGTAGAGTAAGTATTACAAGTGATATCGATCAAAAACGCTACAATGTACTTTGACGAAAATTTTCTTTTAATATCGTAAAATGTCAGTAATGCCGTTTATCATTTCTAAAACGTGTAATAATATGCCCTTTTTAAAATACGTTACAGGCAAATTCTTGTTACATATCTATTTCGTCTTCCGATCATTGATCACAGTTCTTGCGCGTGTAGACTATCCTTAAAAGTAATGACAGTCAGTAGTATATACTAAAGAAAAGTCTATGGCATTTCAATTTAAATTTTATTATAAAAATATAAAACATGAAGTCAGAGCACAGATAGAGGTAGATGCTAAATGGGTTGTCATTTCAATCTAACTTTGATCATAAACTTACAACTTATGAAGTCAGAGAGTAGGCAGGCATAGATGCTAAAGAAGATTACGTAGCATTTCTATTTCAATTTTGCCATACATACACAAACTATGAAAGTACAAAACATGAGTCATGCAGGAAACACCACATACAGAACAAACAGTCGCCCGAACAGCAACACAAGGGAACAGCAAATGTACATACCTACAAAAACAGCAAGAGGCGCACAACGACAAAACAAACATACAATAGGGGGAAGATGGAATTACCGACTTGGAACGGTCAGTGACAAAAGTCACTGGGGGTTAAACCGGTTTATGGGCGCCCAACCTCACACTTATTCCATCCCCGACCTAAAAGACAAACAGTGTAAATAAACGTATACCCTCTCCGACTGATCTACAACAACCGCGATGGAAAAATACAGTGATAAAGTGCATGTATAACGAAATCATTTAAGTGAACAAACTGTATCCACCTATCGCTAGTGTACTCAATGATTGGGATGCAAACAGAGTAACTGTAGAAGAGTAATAAAGGGTACGACAAAAACGAAATAGTACAGATATCCGACGTCCTCCTTCCGTTTCTGGATTTAAGAGGTCGCCTTCATAGAGTACTAAACCTTTCTTGTCGGCGTACATGCAAAGAGGCCAGTGTGATTGTCAACTGCAAAAGGGTTGACAACCAAACATGCAGTATGTTGTAGTATTATAGGATCATATCCCTTTTTAATGAATTTTTTAACATATTTGATGAACAAAGTGAGAAAATAGGTATGTCCAATAATTTTACGAAGTTTGTAAATCACATCACCATAAAATTCAGGATGTGAAACACTGGGTCGCAGAAGTGCCTTGAGATTGCATTGGTACTTGCCAATAAGAGAGAGATTTCGAAACTAAAATTTAGAGAAAGTTTTTCTTAGTTAATGGTATCTATATACTTGCTTAAGCAGCTTTTCAGTTAAAATGAGAGTTCGACTGTTAAAATCGTCAATAGATGAACAAGCTCTAGCAGAACGAATAAGTTTAGATATATAAACCCCGTGAGATGGGGCACGGGGAACATCTCCGTCAAGATGAGGAAAATTTACAATATTAAAAGCAAAATCATCTCTTTTATCACATATTTTAGAAGAAAGTCAGAGTGTAGACAGTGCTAGATGATAAACTAGTTTATGGCATTATAACACGCATTTTATTTCACTCGGCTCTTACAAGTATCCAGACTAAGTAGAGACTCTTTATTACTTTTGTTCTCTGGAGATATGACCGACAGAGTCGGAATATTACAGATACCTCGGTAAGCAGTTTCTGAAACGTTTGTAAGAATCGGCGGTAAGTAAATTTGCATCGGAAGAGTGTTAAACATACACCATCTTAAAACAGTAAAACCCTTCTAAACCGGACGTTCAATCAACTCCCTTCAGAATGTTAGTATAGTCTTCGGTCTTGGAGACAGGTGGCAGCTTAATGAAGGATGAACGTCTTGCAGACAGCTCCCCTATTAGCTTTCTGCGTGAATTTTACGCTGCATTAAGCAGTCACCTGAGAGTATCTAAATTCTTCTCTACTGGAATCCCTGCATTAAGCTGCCACCTGTCCCCAAGACCAATATTTATACTAACCTGAACGTCAGGTTTAGAGAGGTTTCACTGTACATACACATCCTTCACATAACTCTTTTCTTGCCTGCTCACCACGAAAGATATATCTGCGCTATATGACCAAGATGTGTCGTATTGCCTTTAAACGCAACTCAATAAAAACCATCGAAAATCATCGAGAATACAAGATAAGACGCCATAACTTACACAAGAGTAAGATAAGACAACGTCTTACTGAAATATATTGTATTGGTTGGGCTGGGTCTAAGGTACTGACAATACGACAATCATTGAAACGACTGGAACATAGTCTGTCGCAAATCATACAAGCTAATTATTGAAATTATTATTCATTGGTTGTCGCAAATCATACAGTACGCACTGGAATGATTGGTACATAGACTATCGCAAATTATATACGACAATCATTGAACCGAATGGCACATAATCTGGCGCAATTTATACACGGAAATCATTGAAACGATTGACTCATAGGCCATCGCATATTATACACCGTAATATGTGAAACTGTAAACATTGACACGATTGTGTCGTAGACTGTATATATGCATGCAGTTCCTAAAATCTGAAATGCTCCACAATCAGGCAAGCTCATTGGCATGTTTCAAAATATCTCTGAAAACGCATTTCTTCAACATATATTACTCGGACTGTTTAGACAATGTAGCTAATAATCAACAGTTATCATAACTGCTTCATTAGACACAGCGTATTGATCCTACCACTCTCTTATGACTGTGGGACATTTTTAAAACCCCTTTTCAAACATAATGATCCACAAATGTAGAAAACAATATAAAAAAGGTAAACGAACAAATAAAACAGTAATTTGTTATGGATATCTTGGGAATCCCCTTGCTGTTTTCACGTGCGCGTGTAGTGACAGCGTGATTCTGCTGTACAGGTGGTCGGTGCCGAGGGATTGCTGTTGTCAAACGGTGCTACCCTACAGGATTGGTACCTCTGGTAACTCCAGTTCCAATGCCGTAGGGAACACCGTAGTCAAACAGGGCATCCCTATACCGCGCTGGTACATTGGTCTTGTTGGCATGACTTGCTACCCTGCTCTCAATCACGGTAATGATTGAAATGATTGGCCAACGAGCTGTCGTAAATATACACAATAATCATTAAAATGTTTGGCTCATAGGTTGTCGCGAACTATTAACGGTAATCATTCAACAAAGGTCCAGATCAGATGTGTGAAAGTACAAATATGAGTCATGCAGGACACACCACATACAGAACAGACAGCCGCCCGAACAGCAACAAAGAAATCACAGCAAATGTATATAAATACCAAAAACATTAAGAGACGCACAAAGACAAAACAAACAAGAAAAAGATGGAAGTACCGCATTGGAACGGTCAGTGACAAAAGTCACGTGGGGTTAAACCGGTTTAGGGGCGCATAAACTCACACTTATTCAATCCCCACCCTAATAGACAAACAGTGCAAATAAACGTTTCTGTGAACTGTTCCAAGGTCAACTCCAAAAGGACACCTTTGTTAACAATATGTTTGTCCACCAAATTGCAATATACTATACAAATTGCAATATGTGAACTCCCAAGCTGACCCAGTAATACGATGGTGCTTGCAAATATACCACTGCCCCCTCCCCTCCTCGGAATATAAATATATAATCTAATTTAAACATATTTTATTTCCATTTTTTACACATATTGGAAATGGGGTAGTGTCACAAGTTCTGACAACGTTAGTTTCGACCCTCCCCTACAAAAACGTGTACAATCAAAATACAATGGCGATGTTTTCATGACATACAGCTAGTAAGTATATAACAAAAACAATGTGAAAAACAAACCGAGTAAGAATGTGTAGGAGAATGACAGACACATTGATAAAGAAGAGAACATGGGAGTAAAAGAGAAAGATATATTGTATGTGAGAGAGAAAGACGGAGAGTATTAAAAATCTATATTTGAAGCAAGCATGTAAGTGTGAAATTAATGAAGCGCGATAACCATGTTAGTCAAAATCAAACCAATCAGCCGTGCCAAACATGATTAAAATAAACGATTCTAATGTGACAGTATTAATTATGTGACAAAATTCTCTAAGTGATATTCTTAGCATGCCGAATTGTAATTGATGAAATAAGAGAATTGTATTTTTTTTAACATGGGAAGTTCAAAAACAATTCAGTGTTTGCATACTGGATCTAGATATAGGGCGGGATACCGAGTACATATACATTTATTAGACCCATTCCAATTAATATTTATTATGAAATAGCATAACAAAGATGCATGAGGTCTGTCCAGGTATAATTGTCCACAATAAACATACACCGCCATGCTAATAATCCTTTAACTGCCCCCGCCGTCAAACACCTGCTGTTATATACGGGAGCTGATTAGTGCCATTCGGAATTTCATTGCACGATTGACCCTTAGCCTAGGGGAGAAACCATTTGTTGCAAAACCTCTATTATTCACCCTTTCCGAATATAGATTTGTACACAAGTCTATATACAAGTGTTAGATGTAGGTATAGTAAATTATTATTTTCCAAAATTACATTTGCTTTTAAAACTATAGTTCCATTTTCTTTCGTATGTTCATATTCCATTTCAGGAGGATCCTTTAGGCTGATGCACTATGGAGATATGTAAATCGCTACAAAATCATTATTTATTAATCAATATATGCCACATTTGGTAAATATGTCTAAAAACACGTTTAGCATCCATACATAAATGAAGAATGTCGACATAATGCCTCTATTTGAAAATATGGTTCCATTTCGTATGTTCAGATTCCGTGTTAGGCCTGGCTCTTAATTCGTGGTATATATAAAACCGCTGTCAAATCTTTAATTCTCCTATTTCCGATCTCATTTTTATACATGTCTGTATTTATATTAGGTATACTTACATGAATCCAGTTTTGCAGATACACGTTTACTTAATTGAACGACTGTGTTTCCATTCCGTATGCTTGGATTCCATTTCATGAGATTTCTTTAGCCTGATCCCCATATGGGAGTATGTAAATCGCTATAAAAACAATTTATTTTTCATTCAAACTATCCCAAACGTAATGCAAATGTCTAAAATAAAGTTAAGCATGCATTTGTGAATGAATAGTGTTGATATATCGCCCCTCTTTGAAAATATGGTTCCATTTCGTATGTTCAGGTTCAATTTCAATTCTGGCTGTTCATGCATGAACTATATTATTCGTTGTAAAAATCTTTATTTTTGACAATTTCTGGCTGAAATTTTGTACACAAGTCTGTATTTATATTAGGTACACATACATGATTTCATTTTTGCAAAAATAGGTCTAGTAAAAAAACTGTTTCCATTTCGTATGTTCGGATTCCATTTCATGAGGTTCCCTTAGCCTGATCCACATATGGGGATATGTAAATCGCTATAAAATGTTTATTTTATGATCAATTTATCCCAAATCCCAAATTTAATGCATATGTTAATAATAATGTTTAGCATGCATATATATATGGGTATTGTTGATTAAATGCATCTCTTTGAAGATGTGGTTCCATTTCGTATGTTCATATTCCATTTCAGGACAGGCTGTTAATGTGTGAAATATATAAATCGTTGTCAAATACTTATTTTTCATATTTTCTTTTTGAAATTTTGTACAAGAGTCTGTATTTACATTAGGTATACGTACATTAATTCATTTTCTCCATAAAACATCTAGTCAAAAATATGTGGTTCCATTTCGTATGTTCATATTCCATTTCAGGACAGGCTGTTAATGCGTGGAATATATAAATCGTTGTAAAATCTTTATTTTTCACATTTTCTCTTGCTGAAATTTTGTACAAGAGTCTGTATTTATATTAGGTATACGTACATCAATTCACTTTCCCCAAAAAACATCTAGTTAAAAATCTGTGTTTCCATTTCGTATGTTTAGATTCCATTTCGTTCCATTTCGTACTTTGTTTCCATTTCGTATTTTAGTCATACCGATTATTAAATAACCATTATTAATTGCTACATCGGTTTCTTATTCTAGCGTGCTTAGCAGATAAATGTCTATCACCAACACAATAAAAGGATGGAACAAAACATTAATTTGGGTTAAAAGTACTATAGCGTAAGCCTTTCTTAAAATAACTCAAAGTATTTGAATTGCTGATATCAATGTTAACAGTGGTCCATACTCCTATAGAATGGAATGCACGAATGTTTTGAAATA
Source organism: Azorinus chamasolen (assembly GCA_963576725.1). NCBI lineage: Eukaryota > Metazoa > Mollusca > Bivalvia > Cardiida > Solecurtidae > Azorinus > Azorinus chamasolen. The sequence goes on along the minus strand of OY755239.1, from coordinate 32,039,470 downwards.
GTTGTTCCAGTAAATGGAACTTCGGTGTTTTCTCGATTTCGCAAAGTATAGTGGGTTATCTCCCATACATTTTGCGGTAACAAGTCATTTATATATGATAGAACCATATTATGACGAGTTTTGTACATGAAATATAACTTCTGTATTTACGTCTTCTTGGAAGAGAATCCCACCCACATTCACGATAAAGGTTGCCAAGGGATACAGATCTGCTGAGTCCAGTTACAATACGGGCGGTTTCATTTTGCAATTTTTCGAAATAATCGGAGTAATGTATAGAACAGCCATATAAAATTATATGTTTCTATTCAATGAAAAAGTAGTAAAGTCAGGCAGGCAAAAATTAATTACAACATCATTATGACAACTGCAACATATTTATTCACATAAAACTGCACAGAAAACAAGTGCGCACCGTAAACGCAAAAGTTACTGGCCCTTATATTCATCTTCAACCGAGAGAAATATTTTAAAAACAGATGGAGTGGTGGTCTATGGGTAACGCGCGTGACTACCAATCCGGAGGTCCGGGGTTCACATCCCGGTCCGCTCGATAAATTTCAGAAATGCGTTTCTGTGTCTCCCACAAACACGGGGTCTGAGAAAAACTGTCTGTGAAGCTTGAAGTGCCCGAAAAATAGTCATTAGCCCACATTGACTTGTGACACGGCTTGTCACAGTGAGTCCGAAAGAGCATAGCCCGATTGGAAAAGAGCTGTGTAAGTGCGAAAGGTGCTTAGTAGATTCCACCAGCATATGAAGAGGCAGTCTATCTGAACACGAGTGTGAAATGAGTGTGAAAGCACTCGAGGAACCATGACTAGGAGGGACAACTCGGAGAGAAAACCGTGGAGACGAAATCACGATTAACTATTTTTTGAAAATTCCATTTGTTACCAAAGGTAAAGAGTTTATCAACCTACAATCTATACTTCTCGACAAAGACCATCACATCCTATTTAACAAAATTCTACTATAAATACAAACGACATGTTAGGAATACTATTGTTTTTATTTTAAAATTGTATCAATAATACACCTTTTAGGTGAAAGTGTAATTTCTCTAAATTCTGTTACTCCGATCCTGGTCATGGTATCACATGCAAATTTGATATTATTGAAGACGAACTTTTTCGTGCATTATTAACTAAAAGATTTAAATATATACTACCTTATTTAATTAATTTCGGAACCTGTCATAGCAGGCTCATAGAATCTTTGGAAGACTTCGGTATCAAATGGTATATCACAGGGAACAAGCTGACATAAATACAGTCTCAGAATGGAATCAACATACATGTATTTTATACATAATTGATACACGTTGTGCATTTTACTAATCAATCAATCACGCAATTCTGCCTAAACCTATGACTTCAGTTACCTATCTTAAGAAAAGCATACATGAGTGTTATTCTAAATACATGTTTGATCCAACTACAAAATCATCAAAAAAATGTAATCATCGTTTGACGACTTTTGTGTGTGGATTTTTGACAAAATCATTCACTGTCGTCTCTAAATCTGAACATGTCAAAACATTTGAACATGTTGGAAAATGTAAATAATTCAATGCTGATATGAAAATCATACAATATAAACTTCGACAATGTACTGGATACATAACCTGCATAAAACGGCATATAAGATAGGTCTCATGCACTACTACTACTACTACTACTACTACTACTACTACACTTTCCATTATGTATGGTGGCATCTATCTGGCACCACTTACCACTTAACTTACGTGATAACGTTCTAGTTAGTATCTCATATAGCTATCTAGTAAGTGGAAAGTGGAACCTTTTCATGAAAACCTGATACAAATATTTTATCATGTCAAAATAAACTGTTAGTGCCATATACTGCCATCACACCAATTTAATAACGCGCAACTTTTCTCGAAAGCTTTCTTAGTAACTTACCTAAATCTAGATAGCCTGCTGTATGTCCTTGCACATGAATGGGTCACTGCCGCAGTCGTCCGAATACAACTTTCTATTGTTAGATAAGTGGTAACATAAACTTTCTAGTTAATGATTAAGTATCTGTGTTCGTAATAATAACTAGATAAGATAAATTCATTAAGTACTGGCTGTTTCAAGCAGTATCACAACAAGTTCGTGTTAATATATCTATCTCGTTATCGAGAAAAGTATCTAGGTTCTACTTTTCAGACCACTATCTAAAACATAACGCGAAAGTTTTCTCGAAAATTAATAAATTAAAGTGATAGTCTCCACGTCCAACTTTTTTAAAAAATGCATAACAATTGCATAAGTCATTTATTTATATCCTGAAAATATCCTGTATATCGCAAGAACTGTTTCGAATAAACACCGACGAAAACACAACTTTCATGTGTTGGATGTGTATTAGTATTTATTCGGCTTTCGTTTTAGTTTCGTTAACTGTTCGAACAAGGTTGATAATATTTTGTTATAGAACAAACCTAACTATACGTATTGATTTGAACAGTTTATTTTGTATCACAGGGGTATTTTTCAAATTGATAATTTTCATAATAATGATAAAACATAACATATACCTATTTTTATAATATTATTAAATATATGCATATATTGTATGGACTTCCTCTTTAAATATTTATGTGAGATATTAACATGAAATTTTCATGAAAATTTAACGGTTAAGTGGTGTCAAAAATATGTCACCATACTTATGAGACCTCCAGAATTAACCATGTTTAGGTCTATATAAATCTCCAAAAATATAACAGGCAACACCAAAATAACACTATACGCACATACGATTTTTTACAATTATTACCACACTCCCGCACGATCTTATAAAGGTCAAACATAATAATACACGTGACACATGTCCTAGAGAAAATGTACCATTTATTGCGTGTAATTCTAGACATGCATTCTGCAATTTTCTCTTTGCATTTCTACTTTTGCTTTTGAGGGATCACCCATTTTCAGAATATATGTACTTCACAACAGCAGGTGTTAAGTGCTTGTGTGGCGGCCGTAAAAAGTCGCCCCGTACTTCATTCTCAGTGTTGTTATATTTTCTGATCCTTCGGGATCATTAGTTTTCATGTTATTAGTTTTGAAAAATGAATACTACTTAAGCCGGTGCTAGGGGGCGTGAGTAGTATTGCACTTTTAATTACTACTCATGAACAGACTTAATAAAACCGAGTCTGCAATTTTCTCTTTGCATTTCTACTTTTGCTTTCGTGGGATCACCAATTTTCAGAATATATTTACCAATGACAGTATAGATATGTATACCTTGTGGAGCTGTTCAGATCGTTGTGATTCAATTACCTTTCTGTTAGACAATACATCTGTACGCTTGGGAAATTATATGTATATTTAAGTCATTGTTTCTTTCTATATGAACCAACTGTGCAGACGTTTTTGTATTGGTTTGAGCGGGAATACGATGTTTAATCGTAAAACCGATTCACAGGCATATTCCACCAGTGCTTACGTTATTTAGATAACATATTTGATATTAATAACTCGTTCTTCGATTCTATAATAACCTTAATCTACCATAAAGAACTCAGGTTAAATAAATGAGATATTTCTGACATATCTGCAGCATTTATCGATTGAAAATTATCTATAAGCACGAAAAGATTTCTTCTAGAATTTAAAACAGGTTAGATGACTTTGATTTTAACATATTAAATTATTCCACTTTGGACGGGTACTATGTTATGGAGCTAACGTTTCTCAGCTGATTCGGTTTGTTCGGGCTTGTTTCTGGTGATGGTTTTAACATTTGCAACATTATTATCAATGGAAAATTGCTAAAGCAGGGCAACATATATATGACAAACTTTTATTTCCGTAATGTTCTGCTCATTGACAAATACAACTGTAATTTACGTAATTTAGGTAATTCACATCCGGCGTTTTACGGTTATGTTATTTACACACTTCGCAAAGTTGTTGGGCACATACAATTTGATACTTTGTTTGAAAACGTATTACAGTTTACAGTTGGGCATTACGATTCCCCCTCTGCTTGTGCGACCACGGGATAGATCTAATAGTACCTGGTATAGATGTATTTGTTGTTTCGTTCCAATATAAGTAGTTATAATTTAAGAATCATCTTGTACCTGTTTCCATCTTTTTTATAATGTCGGTATAGAAAATATTGGTGCATAATACGTCACCTAATATCCATGACGTCGACTGTTTACTTACATAAGTACTATTCAAGTATTTATGTATCATATTAATTCGCTTTTTAGAATATTTTCTTCATTGTGAATGTGTGCTCCTGGGAGATATGGTTTTTTATTGTTCTCTTTGATTTTATGGCTGAATGCATGTAACAAAAATGTAACAAAAATGTGACGTGTATTTTGACATGATAATCTTTGAAAAAGGCCCTTAGTGGTCGAAAAATTAGATCAGAGCTATTCAAGTATTTATGTATCATATGAATTCTCTTTTTGGAATATTTTCTTCGTTGTTTACTTACTGTTTTAGTTTGACCGTTTATTTGGGTATAATTTTGTCGTTACTCTTGTTGTTGAGTTTTCTGGAGGTTGCCTTGGTGAAGATGGGATGAGCTTAAGTTTAGGACCCCATATCCATCTGGTTTAATCCCCGAGTGGCCTTTTCTGGCAACTGATCGTTCCAAGGCGGTCCTCCTGTTTTTAGCCTATGGTTAACTGTTTTATAATATACATGTGTTATGTCTTTTTGGCATGTTTTGTCTTGTAATTGTGATGTTTCCTGTTTTATGATGTTGTTGATTGCGTGGCCTTTTGTGTGTACCGCACCCCTGTATGACTGTTTTCCCACTTTAAAAATCACATAAGCTTGCTTGGAAAGCAACCAAAGTGATGCGAAAGGAGAAAGTAGCAGACTCGGTTTTATTGAGCAACAATTAAAAGTGCAACACTGATCATGTCCTCTAGCATCGGCTAAAGTGGTATTCAATTTTCTCTTCTGGTCTATTAAGAACTCTTCAGAGGCCTTAACCAAACAAAGTGTATGTTGCATCCACTGTAAGCACGTACGATTTTTCTACTTTGTACATAACTCTTCCTCATATTTTAATGAAAGATAAACTGACTAACTTAATCCAGAAAGTATTTGCCTGGGAAAAAAGCATCATTTCTGGTTTATAATGCTGAAAAAGCTTTCTTTACTGACGAGCAGATGAAATATTACACCAATTGAACTTGTTCAGAAGTTTGCGAATCACTAACCTTTCATATCCATTTTCTCACTTTGCTCATCAAATATGTTAAAACAATCATTAAAAAGGGATATGATCCTATAGTACTACACCATACTGAATGTTTGGTTGTCAACCCTTTTACAGTTGGCAATCACGCTGGCCTCTTTGCATGTACGCCGACAAGAAAGGTTTAGTACGCTATGAAGGCAACTTCTTAAATCGAGAAAAGGAAGGAGGACGTCGGATATCTGTACTATTTTGTTTTTGTCGTATCCTTTATTACTTTTCTACAGTTACTCTGTTTGCAGCTCAATCATTGAATACACTAGCGATAGGTGGATACAGTTTGTTCACTTAAATGTTTTCGTTATACATGCACTTTACCACTGTATTTGCCGTCGCCGTTGTTGTAGATTAGTCGGAGAGGGTATACGTTTATTTACACTGTTTGTCTTTTAGGGTGGGGATGGAATAAGCGTGCGGTTGGGCTCCCGTAAGTGTGGGGTTTAAGCCTCCAGTGAATATTGTCACTCACCGTTCCAAGGCGGTACTTCCATCTTCCCCCTATTGTATGTTTGTTTTGTCTTTGTGCGTCTCTTGATGTTTTTATAGTTATGTACATTTGATGTTTCCTTGTGTTGCTGTTCGGGCGACTATTTGTTCTGTATGTGGTGTTTCCTGCATGACTCATTTTTGTACTTTTAATAAGTTGAAGCTGTTTAATTATCAATAATCCGTCGTGTGTATTGTTTTGTGGCACTTATAAAGTCTATAATCAACTGAAGTATTTAGTATGTTTTTCTCATTCAGTTGTCCATCTCCATGTTGACCTAATGATTGCCCCTCCTGTATGTGTAAGTTAAGATATTTCCCATCGGTCAAGTTGGTTTTCTTTTTTCTTTCATTGTTTAGTTAACCCAGAAATGTGATGAGCTTACCAAACGCATGTAATGCCCTTTCTCTGTCGTGCCCTTAACGGCTTCCCTGCAGTTGCTCTGACTTCAGCAAAGTCATTGAGTATGTATTTGACGAACTTTCACAGTGATGATCATGCTCTATTATACATATTGTCCTGTGTTTACCGTCTTCTATTATATATTGTGTGGGGTGGTCTGGCGGGGATACCCTTATTTACATTATTTGCTAAGCTATAGTGACTTTGAGACAAATGTGGGGTTAGGACGTCTGTGAACCGGTTTAAACCCCCCAGTGGTGGTTTTGCCACTGAGCTTTTGTGTGTGCGCGCGTGTGTGCCTGTGTGGTTGTGTGGTTGTGTGGAGATGTTGCTTGCTTTCTGTTGGTGTTTTAGTTGCGTTTTGTGTGTGCCTTTTCCTGCTTAGCTTTACTGGTTTTTTTCATTTAATTATTCCTTTGACATTTTATTTATCGTATTTGCCGTATTTCTTAAACGATCCAACATACCTTCTTTCTAACTAGAAAAAACATTGATAACTTCTAATACATCATTTTATTCAGTGTACTTTTAATATGTTCTATATCATAACTAGGATGCTGAAGAATGATTAATTTGTGTTATATCGTTTTTAACATTTGTATTTATATGGCTAATTTAACCGTGGTTTGTATTACTGAGGGGTCTGATTGATAGCTCTGTCCGTTCTGTTTACAACTTTGATATATAAAATATATTGAGGAAGACATTCAAGAATAATGTCCAAACTTGCCTGCTGCATTGTGCTATATTTTAAACCATGAATAAATCATCTCAGGAAACGAAACGGGTCAATTAAATGTGTTTGATGCTTAATGTGCCGTACATTTTTATTATTGAAGTCTTTATATTAAACTAATCCATGGTGAGGCCACACGTTGAAATCGCCACATATGAAGAAAGATATAGTTCTTATTATATATATTATTTTTAAACAACTGTTATGAAACGATGGCCGATCAATATTAGGGTCATAAAGAGATACAAGTGTTCTGTACTGACCGTCTATTGACATATCAAGAACCACACAAATGCCATCAGAAACAATTACCATGTTATATTGTTTCATGCACTATAGCTACTGTTCTCAGAAATATATCAGTACCCCATTCGTTGTTTTATGGCTATCGCCTCCTTGACTCTGCGCTTGATATGTAGGTCTTCAGAGGTTAAAACATTGGCGTTCTCAGGTTTTATATGGTGTCCTGTTTCCTCGCAATGTTCGTGTAAACCGAGTTGGGTCTGGCTATATGATCTTTCTTTCTGATTTCTCCTGGTGTCATGTTACATTACTACGTCACTTGATACCGCTTGATTGATCATCACAACGCTGAACAAGATTGGCGATGCAGTCTACATTTCCAAAAGGTAAGCTAATTCTTCTGAGTTATGAAATAGTCTGCTCCAATTGACGATGCCAGAAGAAAAGAGCAATCTACATCATTATATTCAAACTCTTGCTTTTAACGCGGATGAGGTTGCAGTTCATTGGCATTACTTTCAAGTCATTTTAATATGCTAAGACAAGTATTCGGTAGAATGATTTGCTAAGATATTAATAATGTACAGTTGTCGAACAGATACTAGAGCAGAGCAAGCATAAAGCATTAATGAAAATACATTTAGCATGTGTCTAACATGTTACACTGTGTAGATCGTGAACAGACATTGTACTGGGTGCATGCCGTTAATTCCATGTATCTCTCGCTTGACCCTTACGACACAAAAACAACTATGAAGATCAGTAAATTTCACCACACACACCGCAGCTGCCTAACGCTCCGCCCGTTACAGGTGAACTCGTTATTTCCTTTGTAATCAGGATGGGTCCAGGCGAGACGTTGAGATACATTTATAAAGATGCTTCAGCAGAGTGTATATTGATCATAAAGTCAACTCAACACTGTTATCTATGACTATTGAAATGGGCTACTGTTAGATTCGGAAATTGCCATATAAAAACGGAGATGCCGCATGCAAACAGACGTGAGACTTGCTTTTAACACACATACGCAAGACGAGACGTGCCATTTATAAATAGAAGTATATATGATCATAAAGTCCACTCACTACTGTTATCTATGAACGTCGATCGAAATAGCATACTATTAGACACGGAACTTGCCATAATTATCAAAATGGACGAGAGCCGCGCCATTTTTCAAACAGACACGATACGCGCCATTAACATACTGGGGAGAGACATAACTATACATACATTTTACAGCAAATGCGAGACATGCCTTTTACAATCATGCGATACGTCGTGAGGCGTGTCATTTACAGACAGACTTGAGGCATGCTATTTACAAACACACGTCAATTTTTACATATACAAACAGATGCAAAACGTGCCATCTACATTAACACACTGGCGGTAGAGGTCAAGAGACATACCATTTACAAACAGATGCGAGACATGTCATTTATAACCCGATGTGCCATTTGCAAACACATGCGAGATGTGACACGAACAAATACTCAATACGTGCAATTTACAAACAGAGGTGATTGGATTTTTCGAGCTCAGATTCGAGCTCAGAATCAAAGATGTTCGATGGTTTGCAAGTGTTTTTCTCAAAATCTCGAATGAAACACTGTCATGCTCAATCGACATGTGGCCTAGTTTTGAGACCAATAGCTTCAGACAGGTTGGAATCAGATAAGACGCAGCGTCTAATTCCAACCAGTTGCCATTCAGGCAATTGTTTCTTTACTTTTTAACCAATATACCCAATATACCCACCCTTTAACGCCTTTGCAAACAGAGTAGACCCAATCCGTCTCGGCAACCGTCTGGTCAGTGGTTGCTCTGTTTGTCAATGAATTCTACATTTTCTTTCACAGGGCCAAACGTCCTGTGCTCATAGATCATTATAAAATTCCAGATACCAAATGTTCATGTAATCATTATGTTTGCATGAATATTCATGGACTAAAGGATAAATGACAAAGTGGAACGGATATCGGTCAAAGTTAAAAGAGAAGAGGCTCGTGAAATTTAGAGTATGATAGTGTTTAACTCATGCTGAAAACATTGCGTCTGCTCGATTTCTGATTTGCTGCAATTTTCACTGACTTCCAATTCGATCAAACCTTTGGGAACCTATTGACCAAGATACGCACTGCTTTGATCCATATGATACGCCGACTAAACTCGGTATCTCATCCCAATCCTAGCTGTTTGATAATGCTAGTCAGTACGCGCTTAGCATAAAAAGAGTTAAGATTAAAGTGACACGATGATGATATGGTGCTTACAGCAATGTCTCTTTCACGAAAACAACAAAAACCTCTACATCATGTCAATCTTCAAAGACTGAAGATGCGACACATGTCTTTGATCTAAATAATGCACACAAATAATGTTTTTAAATTACTGTCTCCATATTTGATATCCAAATGAATACTCAATGGAATTAAAAATGTCTTTCGTAATCTTAACCACAAAAAAGGCCATTAAAAGAAATTCCAGAATGAATGAAAACATTCTGAGAATTACATTCCATCCTACCGGCTATGGAATGTTTACAAACTATCCGTATATAGACGTCCTTATACAAACGGATTCTGTTTTGTTAGTTGGTCGGCTGATTTATATTTCCATACAAAGAAACCTGTAGTTAACCCTTATCCAGATGATACATCGGGTAACTCGGCGTCTCATCAGGATCTAAGCTGTTTGACACTTGGTCAACATATTCTCAAACGCTTGTTCGAATCAGAAGTACAACATGCAACGTATCAGATTATTTTAGCATGATAATGGTTGAGGTATTGACTGAGACTTTCTTGAATTAGACACACATTTGAAAGGCTCCGTCAAATGTTCATCTCCAAATCAGGTTATATCTAAGACATAATTGTACAATACATACAACCATATAACTTGCCAATTCTGTCCGTATATTTGTCAAAGAAATAGTCACGTTATTCTTTGAGAATGTGTCCAAAGGGTTCTATAAACGCATGTGATGCTTTAATTTGCCTAAGACTGTTTTATCATACTTTAGTTTGAACACACAGATAACATTAACAAGCACTTGAAAATCCACAGCAAACATGTCTGTGACATAACTAATCAACTTAAGAAGACAACCGGCCATTACGTTTGAAATGTGAACAAATTTAATCAGACTTGTCAACAGATCCCTGCAAAACTAATACATTGTTAACATTTTGCATAATCCAGTTACACCAAAGAAGCAAACATATAATTGTTCATGTCTCATTTGTCTCCTGCGACCTGACGTACGGTTTAAACCAGTTTTGCTCAAAGATGAAACATCGAACAACTAGGCAACTCATCAGGATCAAAACTGTGTGACCATCGGTCCATAGTTAAACAAATTGGAATTATTATCACCATGACAACATGTTGATGTTTAATTTCCCTCTTAGTGCGATAAGGATTAAATATTGACAAGTGAATGATTAGTGTTCAGACAGTCCAATTTGTCGAATATCTTCACGTGCCAATCAATAAACCGTCAACGAACCCGTTTTTAAGAAAGTGTAATACGATATCTGAATATGCAACTTGGGTATGTTACCAGATGACGCAACTTTGGTGCAAACTATTGTATAATCACCATTATAGTGTTATTACGTCATTGCTGCGTAACACATTGCTGTCGTGCAGCCTCAATCATGTGACAATAATTGATATATACTACTCATAAGCAGCATAGGATTACACTACGGGGTACATGTATAAGATATGTTACTTTCAAATGTGTCCATAACTGTTTAACACCACTGTTTATACTTGATTTGCGTAACTATTTCCCTCGTTTGCATACCTTTTTATCCCTTTGCGGACAGGGTAGACCAAGATCAGACGAATCCTGTAGAAGCCGTCTGATCCGGATCTGTTCTGTTTGAGAAGTTATAGTAGATGAGACTCTACATGTTCTATCAATACCAAACAAAATCCCGTGTACCAGTAATCCCTCTAAACCGGGCGTTAAATTATTTATATCAGTGACAGTCTTTCAGAACGGTTGCAACTTAATATAGATTTTCCAGGCGAGCTTTCTACATGTATTTTATCCTACATTAAGCCCCTACCTGCATAAAAAGATTTAAATTGTTATTTATTAAACGTCCTGTTTAGAGGGATGTTACTGTACCTATGCAATATGATAACGCATGCACTGCCTCGGACACATATATGAGACTTATATAAACAGTGTGGATCCAGATCAGAAATCTCATGATAGAATTATGTGATCAGGATTTCCATGACTTGCTACATCAATTACTGGTAACAGTTTCACCAGCATATGTGTCTACTGCATGTATGTATTAATATGAACAATGAGCATGCTGCTTGGGTCAAATGGTCGAGTTTATATCAGAAATGAGTTTAAATTGCATACTGAATCGTAATGTTTTGGCTTCCATCCAATTACAAAATGTATTAACCACAAGGCGTACGTTATTGTAACAATATAAGTATAGCTTTATCCAGTTTATTGAGGGAAAATAACATTTGAAAATGCTTATGGACCACTCGAGATTTCTGATGAAAAGCATTCGTTGCCTCCTGGGTCGTAGTATTATGTTCACAAAACGACTTTTTGCTGTATTTCCAATGATTAATACAATTTTATAGTCTTATTTTCTGTCTTTGTGTGGATCCATTGTATATTAGTTGAGTTTAACTCTTTGCATGATAGCTACAGAACCGTAATTACCTGTGCAAACTGTTTGGATCAAAATAAGACGCTGCACAATCTCATCAGGATCCAAACTGTTTGACACTCTGACCATATCTTAATCAAGAAATGAGAAGAAACTTTACTTTAAGAACGAATTTGCTTAGCGTGCAAAAAGTTAATGGTGCAATAAATTTGTGATGAAGGTTTAAATGGTTATACATGTAATACCATCTTCATGATCATCGGATTAATAGCTAGTTTTGCTCTGAAATTCTATGGTATTTGCATTTCATCAACAAAAGTGTACTTAAGAGAAGACAAACACACATGCACATTAATAAACAAGAACGATTTGCCATAATGAAGCTTTGTTTATAATGTAGAGTAATAAAATGACAACTAATGAAACGTGTAGATCTCTGGAATGTATCAGAAACAGTTTCCGAGAAGATATGTTGTCGCTGCCATACGTGTTTGACCCTGTATGTTTCTGTACACATCTTGTAAACATTATACAGAACAACCCATGGAACACAAGGTAATCCAACGCCACATAATTCTTTCTAATGATGGGACGGTTTCAAAATCAAAGGAGGCAGGTCTTGCACAAAACCTGGTAAACACGGCATAGATCAAGTCATGACATACAGAATCACCACAACTTACTTCCCCATTCCTAGGAGGTTCCGACGGCAAAGATCGCACAAGATAGATCTTGAAAATATATTGTTAAACACTGAACCAGTATGACTAACATGTCTATTTCTCATGATACCTGAAACACTATTGCTTTTCAATGCAATATAGTTCCAATCCAATGACGTTTACACAACAACCGCTGAATCTGATTGTTGAAATTTGACATTCATTCCTCAATGAGCGTAAAGATCTGGTTCTTTGCCGTTGTTCCATGATTTACATGAAGTCGGTAGCCATTAGCCGATACCACGGAACTACTTCTTTTACTATGTAATACTATCAAATATATTTGTAAAACTACGTCAATCACTGAGCTGATACAATTATGCACAATAGGTGGAAATAAGTATTCGTTTATCAAGGTAGTTAACGTCCCGCCATACATGTTTTAGCCTTTTCTCCCTTTGACCAACGGGTTTAAAATCAATATATACATAACATGATGACGTTCTATTTATAGATAAATTCCTAGAAAACATGATGACCATGAGTTATTGGAAAATATTTGTTTTGAAAGTTTTTTCGAGGGCGTAATTTGAAATGGCTAAAGAGTGAGTAAATCAAAGTGATTGTGTACATCAAAATCCATTTCTCGGCCTCTACAGTCACCGGATTTGAACATAAATGAGAATATCTGGGTCTATATCAGTCGTAAATGTTCGTGTATAGTGCATTTTATTGGAAATAAAATGGATTTTCAAGCGATTTTGAATATTTGGACTCATATTCCACATGTCTATGTTCAGAGCTTATACAGATCGATTCCAAGGAGGATTATGCAAGTTATTCGATTAAACGGACATCTGACAAAATATTGTGGTAGGAAATGTGTTGAATATGTTCGTTTATTGCTATAGCTAATTGTTAATTTCGATTTAATGGATTTAACTAGGTAAAAGAGCTGAGAACAGTCTATGAAACGTCATCTATGACGTCTAATACAGTTCACGGAGTGGCGTAGTTGTTTGGTCACGTGACTTCTAGAATGCGTATTGAATGAATTTCTACACACGGTACTTAAAATAGCCAAGGTCGAATTTGTTTTCATGTCAACAAGTAATACTATTTTAGAGGGAAAAAATGGATTGAATTATAAAGATTGAATTACATTTTTGTTCTGTTCATCGAAATTCATGCAAGTTGTGTGTGATCAGGTCTGGATTTATAAATCGATAAACACAACAAAAATGTAATTCAATCTTTAAATGCCATTGGTCAACGTCACACACTGTAGATCGTGAAAATGACTCTTATGAACACATTTTAGGACAAACCGCTGACCACCAAACCTTGCATGTTAAGTTGTTGTGATTTTCTAGCTCATAGGTTAAAGCCATGGTCACATGAGTCAGATCCTAAAATAATTTTGTGAACACGATATAACCTAGATATTCCCTGCACGTTATTAACATTCAATGTCATAGGTTAAGGTCCAAGCTTCCCCGATCCCGATTTTGATCAAACAAAACACTTACCAATTGTATGAAGAATAAATTACAGAATACACAGAACCCTCAAACCTTGAATGCGCTTAATTTTCTTCCAACATGATCGATTGTTTAGTACCCTAAGGGAATGGTCCTATGTAAAAGGTCACGGGAGGCAGACTATAAACAAACCTTTATGAGTACGATATTAAATATGTCGCATATTACAGTGACCCGTGGTGAAAACTCAAAGAAACAGGTGTCAAATATTCAAACACATTAATACATTGTAAAGATACAGAACAAAGGTTTTCAGTGACGCTGTTGAAATAGATCAGTTAACCTTAATACTTAAAGTTGTGTGGTATCTGTGGAAGCTGAACGTTCACCGCTATCTGTTTCCAACGTCGCTTCTACCACCTCGAAATCGCTCTACTCAATAACAAATTGCACTACGTAACATGCATGGATCTTTTAACCTTCCTTGAACCGTTTTCCCTTCTTCAAGAAGATATTTTATAGCTGTTTTTTTTTTCGTTTATTGCCTCCATATAACCATGTATACACATACTGCAAAAATGACCGATACTAATACTTCACATAATACAAGTGAATCAAGTGTTTCATTCCAATATATTATTCAACATTTGAACAAAACTTCACCTAGATAATGCCCACCTCTTCTACACGTTATTATCAATAATTCAGTTCCAGACGTTGTTAATCAACCCTTCTCATGCTAAGCGATTCTTGACTGGTATATGTATATACAAACAGCGTTGAGACGATTCTAAAGAGTGACCAAAGTATAGTGTTTGGTGGAGACAAATGACGATTTTAGTATTTGAGTACGCGCCTTTATCTGTAGCACTACAACTGCATTGTTTTTTGTAAACCTGGGTCCATGCTTATAAAGCTTTTATTTGAGTCTGAGTTTCATTCTCAAGCTTTTGATTGGTCAGATTTGAGTTCTCAAGCTTTTGATTGGTCAGATTTGAGCCAGAGGCTCAAATGTGACCAATCAAAAGCTTGAGAACTCAAATCTGACCAATCAAAAGTTTTATAAGCAGGGACCATGATTGCAGTGAATTCTTCAGCAGACATCATTTTTGACAGCATGAGAAGAGCATTGACAAACAATACCGTCTACGTCAAGAATGAAATTAGTTATTTTCTGTCCATCTCTTTAAATGACGAACAAGGTGTCAAACAATTTCGATCCTGACGAAGCTAAGAGTGGCTCGAAGTCTTTTCTGGAACCAATCTGTTTTTCATGGATTCACCAGCAGCGTTTTAACCCTTTCCTACAGAAATATTTATGTAAGGAAAATGACACCAATGAATATTAGATTAATTGTTATAATGGCACATGTACACAGGAATGTTTAGCCATGGCAGAAACTGTAGAATCTTATCTCTATTATATCGTAAGCAAACAGAGGTGATCCTGATCAGGAGCCATCTGATGTGGATCTACTCCGTTTTGCTGCAAATGCGTAGGAATGCGTCTTTGTGGAGTAAAGGGTTAAAGGTTACATGATAATCAAATATCAAATGGTAAACGCACCAACATTCTAATCAGAGAGGTATTATTATTATTCACTGAAAACATGGGTGTTATTGCATTGTAAACAATGTAAACAACACACTCGTACATCACGTGGAGTCCGAGTTGTCTGATCAAACGGTGTGGAACGATGTAAACCCTGACCAGATGCGACGATGGGTTTTGGTTGGTTTTCAATGGAGTAATACATATTCCGAGAGAGTTATTCATGTGTATATGTTATAAGCACCGAAATGTCGTTACTTGTAATGTTCAGTGTCACCAATCTCAAAATTCTAGTTATGGAAACTAGTACAGCAAACCATCTCTAAACTGGACGTTGGTATTAATATCGACCCTGGACATAGGTATGCAGGATGAAAGTCATGCAGAAAGCTCCTCTAGGAGGAGCTTTCTGCACGACTGTCATCCTGCATAAGGCAGCCACTTGCCTAAAAGATATCTACTAAATTCTTCTTTTCTATAATTTCCCGTTTACAGCGGTTTTCCTGTATTGACATTTGAATCAGTTTTTGAAACGCCAGTTACTTGAGCGACATATAAAGATAACAAACAAAATATGACATCTTAATGTAGCACTGTTCTCATCTTTGCACGTGTTAACCTTTTACCTGCTATAAAAAGAGGCGTCTGCTTAATATCCGATTTGTAAGGATTTTCACTTACTTCCGTTTCGTTCAAACGTTTGAAAATCTATTGACCGAAAGTCAAACAGTTTGGATCCTTCTGCTTAAGGTCCTATGAACAGAACACTGTTAATCATCTAGGGCAGAACACACTGTTACAATACAGTAGAACCTGTCTTAAGCGTTCATCAAAAATAGATCTAATTATGTGTCTGTAAGGCAGGCGATAGCCTAATGCAGGTCAAACATAATGCTGTAAACTCCTATAGGAACTTTCTGTATTATGTTTGCCGTGCATTAAGTAACCACCTGCTTTTTAAGACTCCTAAGTTCAATAAATGAATGGCGGCTAAGGTCAGTTTCGGCTATAGTTACAGTATTATCCTTTCCTCTGTGAACAGTCATGTGCATTATAATGATATCATGAACATTAATTTCATTGATATTTTATAATAATAAATAAACAAAAGACGTTTTAGCCATGGCAACAAATGTAGAATCATATCTATAGGAGCCGTATGATCAGGGTCTACTACATTTGCAAAAGCGTCAAAGGGAGTATTTGTGGAGGAAGTGGATAATAAACAAATGTGCAGCCTATTACGGAAGGGAGAGAAATGCTGAAGAAAACTATGGTGTAATTGCAAAAGTTGTCTCCCTTTTAACCCTGAACCTATTACATGTATTTCTAATTTGACGATTGCTTTCGGGAAAATATCAACCAAGCGTTATGAACTTATGACACAAGCTTTTGAGAAATTATTCTCCAAATGTCAAACAATTTGGATCCTAATAAGATGCTGAGTTACTCGGTGTCTCATCTGGATTCTAGCTGTTTGCATATAGGGCTAATATTACGGTTAGTCACATAAGGGATAAATATGTCGTCACATATAGTAGATATTTTAGGAGTTTCGTCTTAAAGAGGAAGGCCCTACAATGAACGCATATGTTCAATCATGTCATAAAACTTAATATTTGTTATGTTCAATCATTATTATGAAGATTGTTAATTTGAACTGATATCGAAAAATGCCCCTGTGATACAAAATAAACCGTTTTCATCGACACTTATATGTTTTGTTCTTCAACAATGTATTATCGACCTTCGTCAATCAGTTAACGAAACACCAACATTTTCGAATAACATATCAGAGTTATCAAAAAAGTTGTGTCTTCTTCGGTGTTTATTCGATAGGTTTTCTTGCAATATACGTCTTTTCGGCATATAAACAAATGCGTTGTGTATATATTAGGCACTTTTGAAACGTGTCGAATGTAGGGACATCCCGTTTAATACAAGTGTGTATTATATTTAATAATAAACAAATGTTCAACGTTTTAAGAAAGGGGATATATGCTTAAAAACGGTTTGGTGTCTTTACTAAGTATGAAACCGTGATTCTTGTGTCCAACACTTTAGGCTAACTTTAGTTATATCATTTCATAATTTGAAGCATGTTAAAACTTCCGATATTTTTATTCTTGCGATCTCTAGTAAGACATATCACCCATTTCAAATACTTGGTTATCACCCGACCATTCCTTAAACCCTTGATCACATCTTGCACGCGGTCCAATGGGAGAGAAACATCAAATGTAAATTTGACATTTTGACATAGCTTCAACTTCAGTGCATTTATGTATGTCAATCCTTATACAACTGTTAGCCATTGCAAGAGCTACACAATGGTTTGGGAAATTACTCTGTCATAAATATATAAAGAGTTACGAAGTATTCATCATAAATTGCGATTATCATTATGTTTTTCCATTTATAATAAATCAGAGACACGCGACATGTCAACATTAGTCACAGATTCCCTTTTCCTTTTATTCGAACAATCAGAACCGAACCGATTTAGCAAATTTCCCCCACTTAACCCTTTCATTCTAATATACGCATTTTTACGTCATTTTCAAACAGAGAACCCCCAGATCAGACGGATCCTGTATGAGCAGTCTGATCAGGGTCTGTTCCGTGAGCTTATTGTATAATACGGATCTGATTCTATTTGTTTTTCTCTTAGCCAAATGTTTGTGCACATATGTCATTATAAACTATTTTTTTAATATCAATGATGTCATTATTTATTACTTGAATGTTCAACAAGTACATATACAGGATTAAATCTTCACTTTTACGTTGTAGCCCTTATGAAAAGGACTAATGACTTGTATAAGTGTACGTGTACTTCATTTC
Source organism: Azorinus chamasolen (assembly GCA_963576725.1). NCBI lineage: Eukaryota > Metazoa > Mollusca > Bivalvia > Cardiida > Solecurtidae > Azorinus > Azorinus chamasolen. The sequence goes on along the minus strand of OY755239.1, from coordinate 32,021,149 downwards.
TACACTGTGATAATGCCAAACTATCAAAGCAGTGATGCGACTGTAAAGGCCCTAGAATTTCATGCATATGAGCTTATATGTGAACTTTCAGTATGCCTTATTTATTAATGTAATCGTCATAATGTGTTACTTGTAGAATGTAGATAAGTGATTTGGTACACATAATATGCATGTTTAATTAATTTCCGATTTCTTTTAATGATTTAAAACAATCAGCGTAACCTAACCCTTCATATGGCGTGTGCAAAATCATATTTATGAAATTTGAAAGGCCTCCTCTTGCAGATGGATATTTTGAATATTTATCAAATATATACATTTATGAAATCACATTCGCTGACGATGTTTTAAAAAATAAAACAAATCGAAGATAAACGGTCAGTAAAAGCATATGCCTGTAAAGTTTGAATTATATGAACTATGGTGTATATAATTTTAATTGACATTCTCCCTGGTGAAAAATACATACTATTGCTGTGCGCGTGGCTTGAATTTCATTTTCGAATTGTTCTGTTGGCTAGAATTAATGAAATTCTATATGGCCTTAGATTCGCCCATGAGTCTACTTTACAAAACTTTGAAAATTACATTTACGTTTTATATTTGATATCTTGAAATCTGAAAGAAACATAGTGTATAACTTAATTCGTATGTCGCCGGGCAATGCTAATTATGAAGGTATTTTAACCCTTCTCTTGCTGAATTTTAAAATACATTCTCCTTCTTTACCCATAACATGTTGTACGACTACATATATATTCACTGTCTACAAACATTTCTCTTTGCAATCCCTGTCTCATCAGGGTCTTCACTATTTACAGGTATGTAATTTGGCGTTAACAGCAAGAGGATGGTTAAGATATATGGCACTTATCAGGGAATGGTTGTTATGGGGTTATTTCAAACTGTCCGATTCCATACACTATTGTTCGTCTTGCTATATATTCGTTTGAAACAAATGTATTTACATTTTCACATATCGTAGACCCTGGTCAGTGGACTGCCTTAAAAGTCCGAAGAATAGAGTCCGAACTATTTGCCATTCAAACTCTTCTAGCAAATTACACTGTTCATATAGAATGGACTCTATAATAAAACACTGATGGACCATTCCACTGAGGGTATTCAGTATTGACAGAGTGTAGATGTACGATGCGATAGGTGCATCACTAATGTAATTCTTCTGCATGGGAGGTTTTTTTTATTCCATATCAAGATCAGCTTCCGCTTCGGTTAAGGGTGGCTAGTTGCGTTTGCCGGATGAAGTAGTGGTGATGGCAAGCTAACATAACAATTAGATCTCTAACGTATCGAACGATCTAAACATTATATTTCATACCAGTTATGATTATATTTTGGTTTGTATAGATAATAATTTTCCATAAGGCTTAACAATCACAGGTAGGTTATTGCCATTTTGTGAAACATGTTTCAAATTGCTGGCACCTCGTGTTTCTATCAGAACGCTTAATGGTTCCAAGCTTCTGACAGTTTAGTAGAAAGTGGTAATTATACATATTAGTTTTTAGCATGAGAATGGGTTTGTGAATTCAAGCATTGATGTTCTACTTTAGTATAAGAACATTAGCCACACACGACGTACAGTAAAAAAGAAAAAAAAGGCAGATGACAGCTTAAAGCAAGGTGAAAGTATAACAGAACGCTCCTATAGGAGCGTTATGTTATATTTTCACCTTGCTTTAAGCAACCACCTGCCCTAAATACCAACTAATTAACACAATTTAGTGACCGTTATAGAGAGGTTTTACTGTAGTCACTTACAGGAATATCTTACTATCTGTTTGTCAAATTTAGATGTATCACGTATTAAACCTTTAATTACTAACGGCGAACCTGTGAATACCTAAGCAAACAGTTTGGAACCAGATGAGATACCGAGTACCTTGGCGTCACATCAGCATCCAAACTGTTTGATGTTGTGATTATGGTATGTGAAATAAAATGGAAGTGATTTAAAACATGACAACTATAGTAGATAATATATTCAACAGACGATAGAGCGTGGTAGCGAAATGGGTTATGTTTAGTTTAAACGTGTTTTATTTCAGAAATGTGCATATAAGTAATTGTAAATTACAGAAAAAAGGATTCAAACGAAAGACTATACGTCTTATAAAGTTTCTCTCCATCAGATAATGACTTTACATGTATAGACGGGAATATTTAAGTTCAAAATAGAAATGAATGATCTGATAAACGAGATTGACACTAATAATTGCAAGACAGTTTGATGTATAAAAATATATCGAAAAAGCTTTTTTAATGATAATAGTTGTTAATTGGCTAAACTTGGATCAAAAATGATAATTAAGAAGAAAAAGGGAAAAACAAGGGGTTATGTTTCATGTTTTGTATGTGTTTGTTGTCTCTTTTGTTCAACTTTATTGTATGAGCATAATTATATTTCTTGTTTTTCAAAATCCAAATATCCAAGTTAAAAGTATTTCCTTCCTGTCGGATCTTAATATTAACATTTCTTTCTTTGCTCTATTACCTAAAACTCTGCACACACGTGTCTGTAATCCATGCTTTTGAGTGACATGTAAATTTAGCGGAATGGTTTGCCTTTTTTATTTACCAATGTAGCTTTTACAGAAGGGCTTTACGCAGATTTGTGATAATTGTATGCAAATAAAATTGATAAAAGTTTACTTTTTATGAGTTTTATTCATAGAACTTGCATTGCTATGCGACAAAGAATCTTCAAATCATTTTTGCTTGATTTGCCAACAGTGATTGTGCATATTATTCTACTCAGCTTCTTACACCTCTATGACTGCAGCAACACCTGGATAAACAAAACCATCAAATGAGTAGCAATATCGGTCATTAAGTCAGCTTGAAAAATCACACAGAAGCTCCTTTGTGATCTTTTTTGTGTGTGGCTTTCATCATACATTTAGTAGCCACCTGCTTAAAATTGCCCAGTTCTTCTTTACTAAAAGTTTGGATGATTGCGGTTTTACTTATTTTACTTCACTTTCTTTTCAATATAATGCCGTTTTGTTTCTTGCTATATATGTTATTGCAAAACGCCTTTTGGCATCTTTGCAAACAGAGTAGGCCTGAAGGAACCGTCTGATCAGGGTCTGCTCTGTTTGAAATTATTTAAATATGGTTCTACTGTGGGTTTTTTCAGTACCGCATTTGAACAACTGCAGAAAATCTAGAATCAGTTCTTTATAATAATATAAGCAAACAGAGCAGTCCCTTATTAGATGGCTCCTACTGGGACCGTCTGATCTGTGTCTGCTCTTTTGCGTGGAGTATTTGTGGAATAAAGGATTATATTTAGCTTCTTTCGGCTGACGTTGTCGTCCACATTACTTATAAGTTATAAATTATAAATTATTCTTTGCTTGGTAGAACCATGTTTCGACGTCTATGCAGATAGAGTAGAACGATATCAGACGGCTCCTGTAGGTACCGACTGATCAGGGTCTGTTCACTTTGCTACATAATAATACATATTTGACTCTACGGTGTCTGTTATGGCCAAAGCGTCCATTGTTCACAAATCAGCTAATTAATATGCATACAATCATTATTTGAATATTCATCTGCATCTGGCACAGGGTCAGTAATTTATTTCTCATTTCATAAGTTGATAAAACTGTCGAACAATTTGAGATCTGATGGGGCAGTATGTTACACGACGTTTCGTCTGTAAACAAATCGCTTCAAAACGACATCCCAAGTTGGCTCCGTGCGTGTTAATGATAATTTGCATATTCTAAGCTTTTTGCATAACAGTATACCATAATTACTCTAAGTTTGTTTTCGGACAGATAAACTACGACCACTGGTGCAGACCCAAATCAAACTGCTCCTGATAGAGCAGTATGATCAGGATCTATTTATTCGCTAGTATGTCAGTCGAATTCAAAGTTATCACAATGGTCCAAAATTGACCTAATTAGCTCCCAAATTTCCGTTCCTGGAAAGCTGGTGGCCTAATATGAGAGATACTTAGAGTACATCAATTTGATGATACGAATGTTTACGTTTGCACATTAAGGACGAGTTGTACAGCTATTAGAGGTTTGAATCATATAAATAAGGACATGTAGGAATACAGTAAACCCCCTCTAATGCGACCACCAAAAAGGGGCATAAGTCACAGTGGCAAAGGCATGTGGTAGCTTAATTCAGGACGAAAGTTATGCAGAAAGCTCCTACAGGAGCTTTCTGCATAACTTTCGTCCTGCATTAAGCAACCACCTGCTTATGAATACAGCCTTGTTTGTTCATTGCATTAGAGGGGTTTTACTGTATATATTAGGCTTCAGGGACCTGTCATACTAAAGTCCTAATTTCAAACAATCGCTATTGATCAGATAATTGACATTATCGCACATTTTAGTGTGTAGCAATTAAGTACTGTTGCGATTAATACTAACTTCCTATGACAGAAATTACCATAAATTCTCACAGATGACGATCGCAACTTTCTTCTGCGACAGGCCTCTACGCCACACCGGTACTGGTATGTTCAAGGGATGGCGCTTTGGGCATGTAACCAATGGAACTTCACGTATTGATAAAATATTCGTGGCACTGAACATTGACCGGGACAACGACAAATGAGCCATCTGCAGCGAAGCAACTCCAACTGTCAGGAAAGGTAACTGTGAGGCACATTGTGATCTGATTGCACCAGGTCTCCATAAACTTAACATATATTCAGAAGTAAACGATGTTTTTGTTGAACTTTTATTTCAGAATAGTATATCATATAGACTTATTCTAAGGTAAATGAAAAATATATAATATATACTTGTAAGTAGTCATTTATTTATTTATTTACATATCTTGTAAAATGTCAGTTTTTGACATATCCACACTGCTCGATTTCACATTACCCGAAACGTTGCGAAAGTAAAACCTATTGTTAGTGTTGTACATAGCAATAACACAGAGGTCCGGATAAGATGCGTAAATTAACCCAGTTGCTCCCAGTGGATTCTTCCATGTTTATATATTGGATTAGTCCATTTTTTATCTAAGGGGTGCCTGACCTAAATTTTCAATTTCGTTTTTGTTTTATATTGAATTTCCTATCAGCAAACAGTGTAGACTCTGATCAGACGCCGCATTATGCGGCGTCTGATCAGAGTCTACACTGTTTGCCTACGTCCAATATATGGGATCGCGGGAGCAAATGGGTTAAAACAGTTTCAAGAATATAACCTCTTTGTTTCTCAACTAAACCTTATGTCGTGGTCACAGCATAGGGTTTGGTGGAGGAATGACGAGTTTAGTATTTGAGTACGCACCTTTATCTGTTGCTCTGAGTCATGGCATTAACATTATATTAGACGCCGTGTCACTCGGTGTTTTATCAGGATACTAAATGTATGACATTCCGCTTGGATATTGTAGAGAAATAAAATGTGCATTATACTTTTGTAAATGAAGTTTGACTAAATAGTCGAGCAAACACATGTTATTGTACAGTAAAACCTGCCTATGGCGACCATGTAACGAATAAGCACGAGCGTCTGTAAGAACAGATGGTTGATTAATGCAAGACCAAAGTAACGCAGGATGCATCTCGGGGATATTTCTTTCGTCCTGCATTAAGCTATCATCTGTCTTCAAAATACAGAGTTAGCGTTATTTTGGATGGTCGATGTAGATGGGTTTTATATAATGGCTCACAGGATAAAGCTTAGCGCAATATAAAGTAAAACCTCTCTATAATGGCCACTAAATTACATCAAGTATTTTGTGTAAAATGCAGGTGGCTGCTTAAAGCCAAGTGAAAGTAAAACAGAACGCTCCTATGGGAGCAAAAGTAGCTTTTCACAAAGTAGCTTTTCCTATAGGAGGGTTCTGTTTTACTTTCACCTTGCTTTAAGCAGCCACCTGCCCTAAATACCAACTAATTAACACAATTTAGTGACCGTTATAGAGAGGTTTTACTGTAACGTTAAACATTCTTATCTGACATCACGATAAAAAGAATATCCTGTGAATATTCATGAGGTAATGAGATACCCGAGTGACCATTCCGACTCTTGTAGTTCTGCATTAAATATATAATAATACAGTAGCGCCTCTTTTTCACTGACCATTGAGGAAATGAACACGTGACCAGATTAACTGTTTCACACTCTCACACATTCTCGTCTTCAGTTTCTTTGTTGTTTCTTATTTTAGTTTTAAATATTCTCCGTTTTACTTAATAAAACCCAATCACAGTATTGAACAGCTTGGATCCAGATGGAACACCGAGTTTCTCCGCATCTCATTTCGATTGTAACTGTTTTGACAAGGTAACCACACATCTGCCGTTAGCAGTTAACCCTTTACTCCATAAATACGCCTTTCTACACCTTTGCAAACAGAGTAGACCCAGATCACGGTCTGCTCGGTTTGCTTATGGAATAATATATAGTAAAACCTCTCTATAACGGACACTAAATTATGTTAATTAGTTGGTATTTCGGGCAGGTGGCTGCTTAAAGCAAGGTGAAAGTAAAACAGAACGCTCCTATAGGAGCGTTCTGTTTTACTTTCACCTTGCTTTAAGCAGCTACCTGCCTTTAACACAAAATATTTTATGTAATTTAGTGGCCGTTATAGAGAGGTTTTACTATAGATATAAATCTACAGTTTCTGCCAGGTTTAAAACGTTTCTTGTGTTTATGTTATAACAAATATTAAGCTAATTACTGTTCATAAATTCATTCAACATTTCATACATATTCATGGCGTACAGGGTTAAAAGAGTTCCAATGATATAAACAAGGGGTTAAGGAAGGCGGTGGACCATCGTGGAGTTATCACCTGTATAGGAGATAGACCATTTTAACTGCCTTTGCGTGATCACTTTAGAGAGGAACTACTCCCCTTTTCGTTTCAAAGACAATTTGATTTAAGTCATTTAACCTTTTCCCTTATGTAGGCGGGTTTTGACGCATCTACAAACAGGCTAGACCCAGACCAGACGGCTAATATAGGAGCCGTCTGATCAGGGTCTGCTCTGTTTGCTTATGGTGTAATATAGGTCTGAATCTACAGCTTCTGTCTGAGCCAAATTTCCTGTGTTCATATGCGATTACAAAAAATAATCTTATTAATATTCATGACGTCATTATTTCCTACATGAATATTCATCAGGGAAATGGTTAAAGTATAAAACTTTATATAGTAACTATGCAAATTTGAAAAACAATCGATTAAATGTAACTAGCAGCACTCCCTTACAATCCTGTGATTAGAACTTAATGGCACTAAATTAACTTTATTAAAGTCGAATAGTTGAATAAAAGACTGCTTTATTGCTAGAGGAAACGAGAATGACGGTATGTCATGGTGAAATACAGAGAAGTTTCAGAAACGGTTTAAGACCAGTTTAAATGAAATGCTTGACTTCCTGAACACACTCTGTTATAAATCACTTTAACATTTCAAACAGACGACAATTAGCAGACGGCACCTTCTCGTAGCGTCGTAACCCTTACTCCCCTGTGAACAAATAGTGTTTGCTCTAATTTAGACCTGGAGCAATTTTGACAACTTTCCATTCGGTCAAGCTTTTTGAGAAACTGTTGACCGAGTGCCAAATAGCTTGTACCCTAATGAGACACTGGGTTACATGTACTCATCTGGATCCAAGCTGTTTGCAAAGGCGAGTCAGGCCGGAGTGTTATAAAGCTTTTTGCACGAGTCTGAGATCTTTCTCAAACATCTGCAGGATCCATGCTTATAAAACTTTTAGCTGGGTTTGAGTTCGTTCTCAAGTTTTTGATTGGTCAGATTTGAGCCTTTGGCTCAAATCTGACCAATCAAAAGCTTGAGAACTCAAATCTGACCAATCAAAAGCTTGAGAACGAACCCTGACTAATCAGATACTTGAGAATGAACTCAGACTCAGACTCAGACCTTGCGCCCATGTCATGGAGAGTAGGGTGAGGGTTACATAATATTTAACCCACTGACTGTCACGTTCAGCTCTTAAACATGTCACAGAGTAGCTTTTCCATCGGCGTGTTTCCAATGGTACGTCCGAAAAAGATCCGCTCGATCTTGTCAGGGGAGGTAAGCCGTAGAGACGGAAGCATCAACAACAGCCGACCAAATCTGCAATGGAAAAGCGAAACGGGACCTAATAGTTTTAATTCCTTTTGGGATCCATTGGCATATCTGTGATCGCTTCTAGGTAAACATTTTGAATCCAGCCAATCGGCGTCTCAACAGGGTTGAGATTGTTTATTACAGTGACTACATATGATTCTTTATTAACCCTTTCCTTCATATAGATGCCTTTTCACACATTTGCAAACAGAGCAGACCCAGATCAGACGGCTCCTGTAGGAGCCGTCTGATCAGGGTCTGCTCTGTTTGCTTATGATATTACAATAGATCTGATTTCTATGAATACCAAACTTTCCTGATTATATATGTCATTATCAAAATTCAGCTAATAAATATTCATGATCACATTATTTCTTACATGAATATGCAACAGGAAAATGGTTAAAGAAAACGGAAACAGTTAAACAACGGAGATTGTAACTGATATCTAACATCCCATTAACTCGCGTGACATTGCCAATTCAGCGTCGAAGGGATTAAAACGAAATCACTAAGGTGAACAGGAGTGAAGCCAAGCAGGGGAGTGTATATCTACTATTCTCTGAATATGTTCGACATAAACCTTAGCTGAGAGTATTAACTCTTTCTCTCCAAGAAACACGGTTCCATGCCTTTGCAAACAGATTAGACGCAGTTCAGACGGCTACTGTGGGAGCCATCTGATGAGGGTATGTCCTGTTCACTTGTGGCATTACAGTAAAACCTCTCTTTAACGGCCACTAAATTACATCAAGTGTTTTGTGTTAAAGGCAGGTGGCTGCTTAAAGCAAGGTGAAAGTAAAACAGAACGCTCCTATAGGAGCGTTCTGTTTTACTTTCACATTGCTTTAAGCGGCCACCTGCCCTAAATACCAAATAATTAACACAACTTAATGGCCGTTATAGAGAGTTTTTACTGTATATAGATTTCAACAGATCAACAGTTTTTACCGAAGCCTAACCCTTGTGTTTATATACCAATAAGAACTTTCAGCTAATTTATAAGCATGATGTCATTATTTCTTGCACGAATATCCATGATGGAAAATGTTAAGAGATGTGAACGTTGAAACAATTTACCTTGTATGTATCTGATATTAGATTATTTCTTTTCCTATCCTGACATTTGCTTGGGTTAACCCTTTACCTGTGCTATATTATTTCAAATTTCAATACCTACAGAATAGTCATGGACAAAATAGTTAAAATGAAAAATTGAAGGTGGATCATTGTAGCCATTTTAGAAACTAAAAACAAACAGATCAATCAAATTCCATCAGCAAACTGGGCAGACCCTGGTCGGACGGCATCTACAGGAGCCGTATGATATGGGTCTACTTTGCAAATGCGTGAAAATACGTTTATTCGAGGAAAAGGGTTAAATCAGTAAACAGATTGAAAACAAACGCACATATGCGATCCCCATTCGATTATACAGGTAAACCTGTTACATGTATATATAAAATAAATCACGAGGATTTGTATTGATTGGTTTTCAATTTTTACACCTTTCCCACTAGCACCGTCTATCAACAACTCCGGAAATAGCTAGGTAAAACTACTAAGTGAAGCGAAAGTTCATTGACTGTGAATTAGTAATTCGATATATTTATATAGATTATGACATATTCTAGCATTGCAATGTTTGATATTACTGGTAGATAGATCAACCAATGATAACATGGTTTCTGATCAATTCAAATTCACGTATGTAAATCATTTTGGGTGCATTATTCTCGGATTAGTACAACCGAGATAGCAGCGAAGAGGTCAAAAACGTGTTCGCAATCGCTTTTCTAATCCCCTGACACACGATTTCACACATTCCTTGTCATCACACAGCCAATACACACTTATGTCAGCGATAATTGCAGAATACGATCAAAATTGGCTTTGAATTTGATAAAAGAAAAACAAGGTGTGTGTACGGCGAATAGATAAATGCGGTATGAATATTGTACGGCGAATAGCTTCCGATGTGTACGGCGAATAGTACTATATTTTACTGTTATGAAGACTGCTCGGCAAATAGCTTGCGTGGTGTGCGGCATTTTATGGCTAAAATTTACTTATAATCGTTCCCTAAGGTTAGTGCGAAGAAAATAAACTGACACCTAATGTCTATCATGAAAATGCCATTGATCTAGAATTAAAATGTAGGTTGTGCAGTAGCAAATGAGGAAACTTTTAGAAAGCACAAATGGCAGAGTATCCACATCTACTATTGCGCTACTTTCGGTTTTGACGGATCTGCACATAACAATGATTACAGAATTAAATGCTCATGAATACTCTCCGTCATTATGGTACTGTTAAGTTGTGCTGATAAATAAAGATTTTAGATTGTATAGATTTGTTTTATGACCGATATTTTAGGAATTAGTATAGAATAATAACAACTTATGTAATATAATGCCATACGAAAGTAGTTCAGGGAAGTGATATGCTGCTTTTTATTGCAATAACAATCAAAATAAACTTTATAAATGGTGCAACGGTTAGGAGAAAAAAATCTGCATAAAAACTGCCCGTGTTGGGAGCCTTACAAACTGCACACCATTTCTCGCAGTGAAGAAGTGCGCTTGCAGTGGATCAAACATTTCAACGTCAGCCGCGAAGACTACAAGCCAACTTCTAATGGCAGGGGCGTAGCTAGCGACACGCATTTAAGCACGTGTGTAACATAAATGATAGGTGAAAACATTAACTAGTATGGCCAAAATGGAACAACACTCGAAGGCCAAGTAGGGATATACTTTGATAAACGTTCTGTCTTGTCATGTAAGATTTAACCCACTCCTCCAATTGACGCCTCTGTAAAAGTCACTTTTTGAAACCACTCAATTCTAAATTTTCCCGGGGAGCAAGCTCCCGGGCCCCTATAGCCACGGTGTTTAAACTATATTTGGATTCAGCTACGCTCCTTAAAGATGTGTAAGTGAATTTCTAGGTCTGAACATTTTAGTTTAAATTACTGTTGCATGCAACCGAGCATTCACGAAATTCGGATACCACAAGATATATGTATGAATGAAGAATTAGTTTATTAATCACTTTGTATTTGAAAAGACTGGTGTTTGGTCTAAACAAGAAATTTTGCTATATTAATTGCAATGAGAGAATCCCGTGTAAACAATGATTTGAAAAAAATCAATATTTTAATAACCCCCCCCACACACACACACACACACACACACATACACACACACACGCACACACACACACGCACACACACTCGCACACACACTCATGCACACACCAATCAAGTACCTTGTTGACTTGAGAGTGCTACCTCTTTGGCATAAACTGACCACATGACATCAGTCTTCGGGCACATAGCCTTAAATAGTCAGGGAATAGTAGGGCAGAAAAAGGACATCCCTGCTTAACTCCTTCAATACAAAGCTCTCGACTTATCAATCAGTCCTCAATCAGACATTATTCTTGCATAAATATTGAACAGGTAAAGGGTTAAATAATTCTAATTAAATTTATTTAGTAGAAAGGGGTTAATACGATGAAAAGTAACTGTATATACATACATATATTGAACATATGAGTCTTAAAAGCAGGTGGTTACTTAAAACAAGGAAAAAGTAGTGCAGAAAGCTCATAGGAACTTTCTGTATTAATTGTAGCCTGTATTACGCTACTACCTGCCTTACAGACCCATAATTGGACCTTTTTGATGGTCGGTTAAGACAGGTTCTACTATAGTCTTTGCCAGAAACAAATATCATGCCTTTTCTGTATAGAAACACACATCTGAGCCGTTGCAAACATAATAGGACCAGATTCATTTCTCTGCTCTATTTTCTTTCGGATGGCTGTCATTAAGCAGGAAACGTACTCATGAAAATCCATAAGTAATACACTTAAGAATAGAACTTCAACTTGAATGAGCACATTGACCAACTCTAAAGCAATGTTCTTAAATTGTTAAGTGGCCTATTAATGTAATTTAACTCACGGGTCCTTGTTCGACACTGTCGATTAAGATACCATCCTTATTTAAAGCATTTTCTTTCGATAACGGTTGAAGCTATTCGCCGTATACTAAAAATCACCAGAAACGCTATTCGCCGTACACCGTAACAACTATTCGCCGTACACAATCCTACATATGAATTTTGTAATACCTTCTCACACAATGTATGGAAAGATACAATTTTTGGTACATAAAACAAAACCATCATATGCTTCGATTCGGCAGTTAATTCATGAATATACAAATACAAGTTTCCTTGAATAAGACCCAAATATCAAGTGGCGTTGACTTTTCCTCGCTACTAGGAAATCCTTTTACAGGTTAAATATTCTGATATTGCCAACTTATGCAAGAGTTTAAACTCTGAGTGAAGTAATCAAAGATTCATAGACCCGGTAGTGCTTTATCTATGATGATTAAGATAATGAGAGTTAAAATAACAAAGGATTGTCTTACATGGTGTTGGTCAAATTTATCACTTTCTTCGCTTCACTTAGTAGTTTTACCTAGCTATTTCCGGAGTTGTTGATAGACGGTGACTAGTATAAACATCACATAACCAGTCCGATGCCGCGGTCTGTGTGTAATTCTTACAATATTTATTTGTGCCTCATTGAATAAGTTCGCTATTTTTATTACACCAAAACTTTAAAAACTAACAAGATTAATAGTTTCAAATACAAAATTAGTATATACATTACCTGACTGGCTGTGTAGGGTGCTGGGCCCGGATGTGTTGACCTAGCATAACCTGAGCCTGGTCTTGGAGTCCCTCTACTTGGTGCGGGTCCTTCAGACCGCGGGTCTCTGAAAAGGGGGAGCAAAATACAGTACTTAAACGTTTTTAAAAGAGCTGCTGAATTAATACACTTGTTCCTTTGTTTACGAGATACTTCGTATATACAAATACCTACCCCTTTGTGAACAGAGTAAACCCAGATCAGACAGCTCAAGTAGGTGTTGTCTGACAGGAGTCTGCTTTGATTACCACATTTCTGTTTCTCACAGGGACAGAAGAGCAGTTTGTCAAATTTGGATGATCCTAAACAGTTTGGACCATATTTAAACGCCAGATGTCTGAGCTGGTTCTGCAAAGGGTTATAGATAAAACGTCGCAAATGTTTGTAGCACATTTTGGCTTCCTCGGTACACCTTTTTCCACACCAGATATACCACAGTCATACAAAGTGAATACTTCCGGTTCAATGGTGGTAGATGTAAACATTTGTATCGAGAGTGATAGTTTGCAAATTAATAAAGTTCTACAGAGTTTTTGTGTGGAAATTTTGTACCACCGTGAATGCGAGTCAAGGTACTGTTGAACCGCTATAGTTTTGGAATTGGGAAGTTGGAATTCGTTGACTTTGTAGCAGTGTATATGTTTGTGCAGACCCAGTGTTACTATTTATAGTAACAGATACCTACTTATGCATTCGTGATTAGTGAGCACGTCACGTGAAGAACCTACATTGTCGAATTTTCGTCACGCTTGAGTGCACACACTGAATGTCCATTGACTCTGAAATTAATTGCCTAGTGGTTTATTGTGACTGCCTATTGTGACTGCGCTCGGCATTATCGAATACAGGTGAGCATGGCTACAAATGGATCGCAAGTGGACAGTGTAGCGGAGGCTGCAGACTATGTAGATTCCATTATGTCGTCACAGATTGTTTCTAAGGTTGTAACTCCCTGCGTCAGTAGCCGTAAGCGTCATCTTTCTGTATCCGGCACATGTGACACATCACCCAAGAAGTCCAGAAATAGTAGTTCCCCCGATATTCAGGTTGAGCGTCCTCCACTGAAAGCACGGCGGAATTTGTACAGAAATGCCCCTGAGCCTGCGCCCCGTAACATTGTTGTGGACCGTGCAGACGTGCATGTCAGCGCTACTCCGACTCTTCAGCACATGTTTGATAAACTGTCGGCTGATGTGAACATGATGTACTTATCTTTGAATGAGCGTTTTGATGAGCTACAGTCTTCTTTAGAGTCTCGTATCGCCAACAAAGTGTCCCAATTGCTTGATAAGCGTATAAACAGTGAATTATGCAAAATTAAACGGGATGTCGACAACAGAATGGACTCAACTTTTGAATCTTTTAAGGAGACCATAAAAGCTGAGCTGACTGCCGATCTTGCTGATATTCAGGGTCAATTAACTTCATTATCGTCATCATGGTCTACGGAAATGCATGTGAATGCGCCTCAGCGGTCCGAAGATAGGTCATTGAACATAGTTATTCGTAACCTGCCGGAGAGTGCAAGTGAAAGTACCGTGGCTAAGGTCGATAGTTTGGTTAAAGGGGGTTTAAAGCTTTCCCATGTAACAGTGTGTAAGGCTGACCGTAAGAAGTCATACAGTGTTTCTAGACCTGGCGTTGTCATAGCAACCTTGAAATGCAAAAGTGACAAAAAGGCAGTGATGACGGCTAAGGCTCAGCTTAAGAATAGTAGTCAGTACACCAGAGTATTTATTCACCACGACCTTGCTCCGGCCGAGCGTGCTGCTAGCAGAAACTTTGCTACTATTCTGGGAGCTTTGAATTCAAGTAGCCTTGCTATGAAGGGCTCACGTGTTATCCAGCGACAGTCAGACGGTGAACGTGGTACATCTCAGCAACGCCAGGGTTCGTTTGGTAATGGTAGTGGTAGCTCTCGTACGGAATCTCACTCTGGCAGCGGTGATCGTGTTGACCGAAGTGGTAACCGTGATGGCAATAGGCGTTCGGAATCGCGAGATCAGTGGAACGTGGTCGGTGGTCGCGGGGGCTACAGAGCTCGTGGTCGCCATGGTAACAGTAACCGAGCCCGTAGATAGATTAGTTCCGGGTTTTGGAATGTGCGAGGTTGGAAAACGGACACAGACTCTAGCAGCCATTATTTGAGATCTTCTTGTGTTTTATCTGCTGACATAGACATATTAGGTATCGCGGAGACCCACCTGCTGGGCAGCGATGTTATCTCCCTTGACGGTTATACCTGGTTCGGTCATAATAGGAGCCGAATACATAGAAACGCGAGAATCGGCTCTGGCGGAGTCGGTTTTTTTATTAGGAACTCATTACTGGTTGATTTTAATGTAGCTGTAGTTGATGATGCATACGAAGGGATTTTGTTGCTTAAACTAAGCCATAAGCATAGTGAGTTGGTTATATTACCCTGTGTATGTTATCTGCCACCTGAAAATTCATCCAGAGCGTTTGATGTTAACAGTTTCTATGACTCTTTACTCTCTAATATCTATCAGTACAAAGATATCGGTATCATGTATATATGTGGAGATTTTAATAGCAGATGTGGTAATCATGATGATTTTATTCGAGGAATCGATGATGTTCCTGAACGGGATGTGATTGATTTTAGTTATAATAGCTATGGTGAAATGCTTTTAGACTTTTTAATCAATACAAACATGTGCATCTTAAATGGTCGAAACAGCATCGGTAATGACTTTACATCTGTTTCAACAAAGGGTAATGCTGTAGTAGATTACTGTTTTGTTAACCATGATATGTTATCTTGGTTTCATGGGTTCAATATTACGAAAGTTACGGATCTGATAAACAAGTCTAATATCATTTCATCAGTAGCTTCTAGTACTATGCCCGATCATTCATTATTGTCATGGAATATATGCATAGAATGTGATGTTGATAGAAAGTTTAGTAATAGTTCACATACTTCAAGTTATACCAAGTTTGATGTATCTGATGTTCCGAAGGATTTTATGTTAGATCCTGAATCTCTGTATAGTGTTGATTCAACTATTTCGAAACTTGAGTGTGGTTTCCGCACACAGTTAGATATAGATTCAGTATACAGCGATTGGTGTAATATAGTTAGAGATAATATGTATAAAAGATTGCCGACGAAAGAAATTCGTATTGGGTCCAATAACAAGAAACGTCGCCCGGGTAAGCCATGGTGGTCTGATAAGTTGTCTGAATTGTGGAATGATGCATGCATGGCAGAGAAAAACTGGTTGTCGTGTAAAGTTAGATGTAACCGAGTTGGGTTGAAATGTGTCTATGTTGGTAAGCGTAAAACATTTGATCGTGAGGTACAGAGGGCTAAACGTTTTTATTGGTATTCTTTACAGGAGCAGTTATTAGATGAATGTAAAGTTGACAAGTCGAAATTTTGGAAATCGATAGGTAAAATTGGTGTAAATTGTTCCTCGAGTAATAATATCCCAATGGAAGTTGTTATGCCAGATGGGTCTATATCAAATGATATAGACACCGTTCTTACAAGGTGGAAAAACGATTTTAGCTCTCTTTTTCTCCCGTCAAATTCGGTATCGTTGGATGATGATGTAATACGTGTTAACTCGAACACGGAAGTTAGTTTTAATGAGCATATTTCTATTTTGGAAGTGCGTAGAGCCTTAGTCTCCGTCAGCAAGGGTAAGGCATGTGGGTTTGATAAGATACCAGTTGAAGTTTTAGATAACGACTCTTCACTTGCTTTTCTACATGTTTTATTCAATATATGTTTTGATAAAGGTATTGTACCTACATTATGGGGTAAGTGTATTATTAATCCGATACCCAAATCGTCCACGTTGGATAAGAGAGATCCTTTGTCTTACAGGGGTATATCCTTAGCCTCTTCAATGTATAAGTTATACTGTCATGTTTTAAATAGTAGACTTAGCACTTGGTCTGAAGAAAACGATAAGATTTCAGATGAGCAAAATGGCTTCAGGAAGGGCAGAAGTACAATTGACCAGATTTCCTCATTAACAGCTATTATAGAAACAAGGAAGACGCTGCGCAAATCTACGTTCTGTGCTTTTATAGATTTTAAGAAAGCTTATGATACCATTAATAGAAATATATTATGGAAGAGACTTTCTGACATAGGAATTTGTGGTAAAATGTTTGCAGCTGTAAAATCGTTGTATAACTCTGTGACGGCTTGTGTTCGTGTAAATTCCCTTAATACAGGATGGTTTGATGTAAATTGTGGATTGCGTCAGGGCTGTATAATTTCGCCGATACTTTTCAATCTTTTCATTGACGATTTGTCAATGTACCTGAAGTCTTTTAATGTTGGTATACCCATAGATGATGAGAAAGTATGTATTTTGTTATATGCGGATGATATTGTTCTTATATCAGAATCTGAAGAAGATCTCCAATTGTTATTGTCGGCGTTAAACGACTGGTGTGGTTTGAAAGATATGCGTGTCAATGCTGCTAAAAGCAATGTTGTTCACTTTAGGATTCCTTCAGTACCACGTACGTCGTTTAATTTTATGTTAGGAGCTAATAGGTTGCTCACTGTAGATAGATATACTTATCTTGGAGTTGTTCTTCACGAGAACCTTGATTACAACGTGACTGTTAAGTCTGTTGCCCAGAGTGCCAGTCGAGCTTTGGGCCTTTTGATTGCCAAATGTAAAGCCGTAGGTGGTTTTCCCCATGACGTTTTTTCAAAGTTGTACGACTCGGTTGTGTGGCCAGTTATTAATTATAGTGCTTCTATATGGGGTTATAAAACATATTCTTGTATAGAATCCGTCCATAACAGAGCCCAGCGATTCTTTTTAGGTGTGGGCAAATACACGTCGAATGATGGAGTAGCTGGGGAAATGGGCTGGAAGCCACCTTTGGTCCGTCAATGGAAATGTATTGCTTTGTACTGGTCACATTTATCGTGTATGGAGAGGTTAAGGGTTAATAAGCACGTGGCACTTTGGTCATATAGAAAATCAAATCGTTCTTGTAAAAATTGGTACTATAAAGTTCAGTCATATTTTTATGAGAACGACTTGAATATATACTGTCGTTTGGAATATCCGATCGCTCGGTCTTTTTCTCAAATTGTTGAGACTAAAACGGTTGGTAATTTCATTAGTAACTGGCTGCGTAGAATTAACAGTTATGTTGGCACATCTGGCCGTGGTTGTAACAAGCTTAGATTGTACAAGAGTTTTAAATTCAACTTCTCTACAGAGCAATACTGTAAAATGGTACTCCCTCCTTTGCAACGGTCGGCTTTTTGTAAATTTAGATTGGGTGTTGCTCCAATTCGGATTGAAACTGGCCGTTATGAGGGTCTTAGTGAAGAGAGTAGAGTTTGCCCATTTTGTCTGGACAATACAGTAGAAAGTGAAATGCATGTGATTTTGAAATGCCATATGTACAGTGATTTAAGGGAAGAGTTGTTTAGAAAAGCATGTACTTTTAGTCAAGATTTCTTAGACTTAGATGATTTTAATAAATATGTGTTTCTGTTTTCCAACACAGACGTGATAAGGGACTGTGCCAAAACCTGCTTTTACATTTTACAGAGACGGCAAGTTTCACTTTGTAAATAGACTGTTATTATTATTTATTTTTTAGGTATCTGATATTCCGGATATGTTTTATATGATATAGTATCATATCATTTTGATCTTTAAGTTTTCTTAACAGGTGTAGATTTTGGACATAGGAGTACTTTAGCTTGCTTTTGATAATTATTCTTGTTTCATTTTATACTCTTTTTTTTAGACCGTTTTGGTACATTGGATCAGTATTGCAATTTGCAGTGATCCGATTTTATTTGTGTCATATTGTGATGTTATAAACATATGTGTTATATATGGCATGCAATGTCATTTTTACCATCTCTTATAATTCCTTTATGGAATGGCTTTGCACTATTTGAAATGTTTATTGTATATGTTTTTATATTTGCTGAATGTGCATTGATGAGATGTAAATAAAGATTCTATCTACAAATATCCAACTCTAATGTAACCAGTGAGGTAAAACACATCTTTCATAGTTCAACATTTTCATCTTTATTTATTCGGGTTTTAAAACTGTAGGAGCCGTCTGTTTGCTTATGAAAGTATAATATATTTGATCTAAAAGTTTCCACCAATGCGAAAAACATCCTGTGTACATCTGTCATTATAGAAAACAGCAAATAGATATTCATGATGTCAGTATTTCTGACATGAATATTAAACGGGAAAATTGTTAAATGGTATTCTAGAAAAATATGTTTAGACTAATCTGATAAACTGACTTGCATTTGCAAACAGCCTGCTTCCACGTGAGACGCCGAGTAACTCGAAATGTCACCAGGATCGCTGACACTGTGTCCATAGTTTCCAAACAAATCTTGTTCAAATCGAAAGTCAAATATAGCACCAGAACCAAATTTGTGCAGAAATTATGTTTTGGCAACAGGATAAGAGTTAGACTGAATATGTGTTTTAGTAAGTAGCACGATTTAACTTTTTCCTTCATATAAACGCATTTTCAGATTTTGACACAGCTCCTATAGGAGCCGTCTGATCAGGGTCTGCTCTGTTTGATGATGGAATTTGAAAGATCTGTTTTACTTTACTTTCTAAAATGGCTATAATGTTCCACCATCCGTATTTCATTATAACAATTGTGTTCATGAATATTCAAGAGGTATTGAAATTTGGAATAAACATAGAACAGGGAAAGGATTCAACCAGATAGATGTGAATTCAACACAGGCGTAATGTTTGATAATGAATTAAACCCTTTGAATGATGAATGTTCAAAGTCGAAGCGTCAATAAGCGAAATGTTTAGATTAGAATAACAAACAGTAGATACCCTGATAACAGGCCAAGTCTATGTTCCCTCTTACATTGGTCTACACTGTTTGCAAATGCCGGTACACCAATTTACCCTATGCAAAGGTTTAAATGTGTCTGACTCGGAAAGGACCAGTCTATATAAAAATATTGAGTAACATTCGTAAGCGGTAGTCGGATGATTACGAGGGAAATCGGTTTATCTTTCGGGTGCAAATTTGAAAATGAAGAATGTTTCTCGATTTATCACAGAGATGCAGACTTATTTCGATGCTTTCAGTTGCATTTTTGCCAGTATTCTGAACTCTCTACTTCTATATAGTTCACTCTATTGATATTTATAAGTCATCATTATATCTACATTATAACTTAAAGTAGGATTTTAATAATAAAATATAGCTTTTGCCCAGTCTTAAATCCTGAGCCTGGTCGTTTGGTTAAAGCAAAACAAATCCTTTTAGTTGTGTTTAACCTATGATTATTTACAAAAGAAATAATGACATCGTGAATATTAATTAGATAAATTGTTATAATAGAACACGGACACGGGCACATTTGGCCTTGGCATAAACTATAGAATCACAGACATATCCTGATCAGATGGCTCCTACAGAAGCCGTCTCATCTGTGTCTACTCTGTTTGCAAAGGCATAGAAAGACGTATTTTAGAGTTAGATAATAACATAATTGTAGAGGATCTAAATGACTTACCAGGTTTGAAAAGAGAGACTGCCTTCAAACAAGCGAATTCTCCTGGATCGACACCAATAGACTTAAAGCGACCAAAGATTTCCTGCAAGGTTCGAACTTCCCCTTGGAGTGACCCTGTTTTTGATTGGCTCGTCTCATGATTGCCTAGCAACGGGCACATGTCCATTGGCATTGACCACTGCATTGTGCAGAGTAGAAAAAGCTCACTCCATGTCTCCTCCAGTAGAATTACCTGAAGTTGTTGAATATGAACATTGTCTACACAAATATAATTTTGATATGACATTTTGTTTTAATTTTGGAGTACACCATTAGAAAATGCAGCGTTAAAAGTGTTTAACTCAGATATCATGTGGGTTCTACACATCGACAGTTCTGTGTTAGTTTGTTTTATTTATTTTTTAAATAAACAAAAACGGTAATAGAACAACCAACACAGCTTGCATCCGTACGAGACGCCTTGTAAGTTTTCGTATCACCAGGATCCAAAATAGTTGACAGTTTGTCTTGTTTTATGATGAACTGGGGGAAAAGCTCTATTTAAACCTGCAGCAGACGACAACGTGGCCTACAGACGAGTTTATGTTCAGCATACGACAATGTGGCCATCAGACCAAAAGGCTACCTAGTCTCCCTTGTCTTTTTAGCACAGCATCAGACAGTTTACGACACTGATTTAACGCCAAGTAACTTGCTGCCTCTTCTAAATCTAAACTGTTTAACAATGTCTTCTAAAGTTCTAACACTTTCAGTGCCAGCATTGTCAACCACTGGGCACATTTTCGTTTGTTTCAAGTTTTAGTTTGGGCGTTTCTTCAATTTCTGTAAAAAGATAAACAGTTTGTCAAACGGTTTGAATTCTGATGAGGCGCCGAGTTATTCAGCGTCTCGTCTGGATCCAAACAGTTTGAATAATTATGATATTACAGATTTGTCTTCATGACTGGGGTAGGGGTAAAGTCGTCTACGTGATAACTGACTAGAATGTCTCTCGCATAGCCAGGGTACATGCTTATAAAGCTTTTAGTTGAGTCTGAGTTTCGTTCTCAAGCTTTTGATTGGCCAGATTTGAGTTCTCAAGCTTTTGATTGGTCAGATTTGAGCCAAAGGCTCAAATCTGACCAATCAAAAACTTGAGAACGAACTCAGACTCAACTAAACGTTTTACAAGCATGGACCCTGGTGGTTTTGTTTATGTGACATTTTGTTGTCAGAGGAGGATTGTTTACCTGATCTCGAAACGGTAAGTTGGCGAACGAGGGAAGGTTTTTCGCCCATCTCACAGCCATGAAGAGTAACCTGGCAGAACACTCATACATGGTCTCCTGGCCCGCCAATGGGTAAAACGAGTGACTGTCGCTATAGCTACCGTAGTGCGACATCTGGTGGCTCCTGTCACTGTCGATACTTGTGACATCAATGGCGTCATCAGTGCCTACACAAAAGAAAGGGCATGTTCAAAAATATCAATAAACTACGGTAGGGCCGCTTTAACCAGTCGAATGCCAGCAACTATTGATCTGGAAGTCTCAAACAGTGTATGCCAAGATCGGTCTAGGAACGAGTGAAGTGACATTTACAGTGTAGACCAAACTCAGTGCGGTCCTCTAGGAAAGATTGTACTGGCATTTACAATAGTGTAGGCTAATATCAGAGGAACCCTCCATGTCCCAGCTATTAGGGTCTGCACTGTTTGTTATTCACATACTTCTTACAGTTTTAAACATCGTTCCATGCATTTGCAAACAGAGAAGGGTCCGTCCAATTAGGGTTTTGCTCTGTTTACTAATGGGATTTGATAGAGCTGTTTCTATATGTTCTAAAATGACTACAATACCTTCCATATATAACTAGATTATAACTAATTCGTCCTTAAATAATCAGTAGATAATGAAATTTTGACTAAATACAGAACAGGGAAAGGTTTAAACCAACGATTACATTTTCTATTAGGTATAGGTAATTACTGGGGCATACTATAATCATGTGATGTAAAATGTCATTGCTGTGACCCTTTTCCTGCTATTCGCGACTTGACTGATATTTACGAACAACTTTGATCTAAATAAGACGCCGAGTAACTCGGCGATACATTAAGATCCAAGCTGTTTGACACTCGGCCAATTGCTTCTCAAAAGACATCGAATCGGAAGTAGTCAAAAATAGCACCAGATCCGAATTTATGCATTATTTTCTACAGAGAAGTAAGGATTTAACAAATACAAGACGTAAAATATATAACATACTATTCACCTTATGCAATTCCGTAAATTTATTTGCAAACAGTTTGGATCCGGATGAGTCGCCGAGGAACTCGCTGACGTTACAGAATTCAAACTGTTTGACACCTCGATTGTTTTATAAGCAATAGTAGAAAACTACACTTTCAAACCGGAAACTAATAAAATTAGTAGAAAAATTCATTACTATATTATTGTTGTCAGTATTATTATTATTAGTAGTAGTAGTACTACTAGTAGTAGTAGTAGTAGTAGTAGTAGTAGTAGTAGTAGTAGTATCATCATTATTATTATTATTATTTGCATCATCATTATTATCTTTATGTTTTATTATCATTATTATTATTATTATTATTATTATTATATTATTATTAGTATTATTATTATTATTATTATTATTATTATTATTATTATTATTATTATTATTATTATTATTATTATTATTATCTTTATCTTTATCATCATCAACGTCATTATCATAATTAATTATCGTTATCGTCATCATCATCATCATTTATATCAAAAAACGTAACCGTTCTATTGGTGGTTTAAGTAAACTGATTTTACTGTTGAGAAGAATGCACTGATAAGCATTATCTCATTTGTTGGAATTACAATAGAACCGGTTAATGACTAAAAACGGACAGGTGCCTAGATAAGACGGGTACATTGTCAAACAAAACAATTTCAAGAACATCTCCTTTGTTTATTTGTTTTCCTCCACAAAACCCTTTGCTGTGACTACTCTATAGAATCGTTTCTTCCAGACGTTTCTCTATAGGATGATCACAACATATGGGCATTACCTTTGCCCTGCATTTAGCAACCACCTGTTCTTTAAGACTCCTATGTTCAATAAATGAATGGCCGCTTAAGACAGATTCTACTGTACAAACATTTCTCTATTGCTCTGAATATGGGACGGGTGACTGTTAACGACAAATAATGCAGTGAACTTCTTTAGGGAATACATGCTGTCTACTGTATGTCTTCTATAGCAGGGAAGTAACCATGTACTCTCTGAATCAAACGTAACGGTTGAGTCATTCCCCTTACATAAATTCGGTTTGGTTCGGTTATAGCGGCAGGTAAGATGAAACCGTACGAAACTGGTTTTATTTTTACGAGAATTGGTAAAAACGTCGTATCTTTGAAGCATCCTCTCTATGCTTCTTTTGTTTTGTACACGGGTAATTCGGTTGTGAAATGTAATGCTATCATAACTGGTCTCACGCCGAGTAGATGTACATGTAAATTGCTCGTACTTGTTTCGTTTTATCTGGTAAAAAACATCTATGTGTAACGGAATCGTTACAGAATGCCCCCCCCCCCACACACACACACACACACACAAACACCCAAAGGAAAGAGACAACAGGCATTGATGAACAAAATATCTAAATGACAACCAATCACAGGCCAATCACTGGGTTACCATGGCAATAAACACTTTCGAAACACCTGCCATTAAGTTTGGGGTACTTGTCAGTTTCCCGCAAATTCGAATAACATATAAATAGTGACTAGTCAGAGGCCATCACACTGTTACCATTGCAACCAGGTCTTTCAAAACACCTTGATTGAGTTCGGGGTACCAAAATACCCCTAAATACCAATGTTCAGCAAAATCGATCGATATCTAAATTTCGACCAATCAGATCCAACATTCAGTTACATTGGTAACCAATTCTTTCGAAACAACTACCAATCCATTTCGAGTGCCAAAATATCCCGACATGCCAATTTTCAGCAAAATCGAACAATACCTAAATTTCGCCGAAAAAGATCTAAATTTCGACCATCAGAACACCCCCCCCCCCTTCGTCTGTTACTATGGCAATCATTAAAAATCAAAAGTGGGATGCACATCTGCACATAACCAGCAATGTCAATGTGAAATTTCATTAGGATCGGACTGTCACTTGCCGATAAATGTGTCGCGGACAAGTTCAAGGCGGAAGAAGAAGAATCGGAAGAAAGAAGAAGAAGAAACGGAGTAAACACAATATGTCCCCGGGGAACATGATAAGCATCTGCCGTCAGCTCCATATTATACAAATCTTATTTAGCCAAGATCAAAAATCAAACTGATGAGATGCCGTGTTATCCGTTTCCCTCATAATAACGCGTGAAAACGGCTTTGCAAACAGAGTAGACCCAAAATCAGACAGGGCCTGTGTGTGTGTATTGAATTATATAGATTTGGTCCTACAGTTTTTGTCTAAGTCAAAAGGTCGTCAGAAAATTTTACAATATTTGATTATAACTAGTTTATCCACGAATATGCAGTAGGTATTGAAATTTAGAAAACCAAAGAACAGGGAGATGGTTAATTGACGCATATATTGTCATTTGAGAACGAACTAATCCTTACCTCGCTGTGAAAAAAATAATGTCTGCTCAAATTTGGATCAGTTCAATTTTCACCACTTCCTATTCGATTAATCTTTCTGGGAAACTATTGAACGAATGGCAAACAGCCTGGGTCCTGTGAGACGACGGGTTACTCGGTGTCTCATCGGGATCCAAACTGTTTGCAAATGCGATACAGGTCGCTGTTAGCGAAATTACGATTAGCCCTCCATACACTAGCAAGTGGTACAAGAAGTCTTTGTCCAGGTGAGATAGGTATCAACTCTAATCTGACTCCAAACAGTTTGCCAATTACATTATAGTGCATGAGAAATGTGGAAACAAGCAGGTAGGCGATAGTTTTGTGCGCACGAATATTACTTAGCGTGCAAATAAAATGAATCGTGGCTTCAAGAGAGAATGTCAAATGTGCCATTTTACAAACCATCATCGTTTTCTGTCTTGGTGGTGGGGTCTTTGCTGATCATGGTAGTTATGAATCTGTGGCTGGATGCCGGACTGAAGGCTGGGTGTGTGGCCGATACGGTAGCGTGAGCCGGGCCAATACCCGACTCCATGCTGCCGTCCAACTGGTCGTGTCGGATCTGTGCCGTGTTTCTGGGCTGGCGTTCGTTCTGCACAGCTGCGGAGATAGACAATATGGCTACAGTTAGGACTCGAACTCTGGTTCAAGCCCCGTGATTTACAAACCTCAAACCGCACTACAATTGTACAAATCTGACATCTATATTAGAATTCCGTCACTACGATAAAACTCGGAATTAAATGTGATTCGGATGGTAGTATATATCTGTCACTACTTAAACCCATAAATTTCGCTAAACGTTTCGCATTAGCCAGTTATAAGAATTCAAAATATTGGATAATTGGTTGCAATATTGGAGGTCGGGTCTACTCTGTTTGCAGAGAAAACGAATGCCACATTAATGGAGTTAAGTGTTGACGAAAGTGTCTGTAAAAAACAGGAGATTGGTTAATGCAGATCTGCAGATTTCAGAAAACTCCTGCATGTCCTTTTTGAATAACCGTCGTCCTGTATCAAGCTAGCCTACCAGTTGGTTTTAACCCTTTCCTCCATAAATACGCCTTTCTATGCCTCTTAAAAAGTCACCTTATGAAACTATTGTGATAAATAGAGCATTTGCTCCTATAGGAGCAATTGCTCTATTTATCACAATGGTTTCAAATTACAAAATTCGAAAAACAATCCTTTTCTCTAGTTAATGCTCCTTTTCAGTAGATTCATTCAAAGAGGTTGGGTCTAAAATATCCTATGGCGGAACGGATTAACCCATTCTCCCCTAATGACGCCTTTTGTAGCCTCTGTAAAAGTCATTTGAAACCATTGTGATAAATAGAGAATTTGCTCCTATAGTAGCAAATGCTTTATTTATCACAATGGTTTCAAAAATAAACAATTTTAAATGTCTCCTTTTCTATATCTAATAATTCTTTTCGGTACATTATTGAAAGAGACTGGGTCTAAAAATAGTCTAGGAGGGAATGAGTTAATACATGTACCCATGGTTATGCCTCGTTGTGGTGGTGGCTTTAGAGGGTCTACTATAAGTGTAATCTGGTCTATTCTGGATCAAATGCAGACGGGGGCTTTCTGCTTTAGTAATACATATAAAGATATCATATGTCTTAACCCTTTCCCTGCTCTATATTTACTCCAAATGTCAATACTTACTGAATATTCATGGACAAGATAGGTATAATAAAATATGGAAAATGGAGCATTGCAGTCGCTTTAGAAACTAAAGAAACAGATCAATCAGATTCCATTAGCAAACAGAGCAGACCATGATCAGTCGGCTATAGGAGCCTCCTGATCTGGGTCTACTATGTTTCCAAATGCTTTACATTGTGTGTATATGACGGAAATGGTTAAATGCCAAATAAGACTTGTTAGTTGCCACTGTAAAGAGCTATCTGGTATATTCCATTTGCAAAATGGTTGGTCAAAATGAAAATTAAAAATGAAATATTATCTGCAATGACCCGGATATCTCATTTTCATGCGAATAATATGTGCTTTACAGTAAAGCCCCTCTAATTAGGACTTCTAGTAGAGGGGAATTTAGATACTTTTTGGTAGGTAATGAAGGTTGCATTTAGATGCCACCTGTCTCAAAGACAGATTAAATGTAACTTCCGGTTTAGAGGGGTTTGACTGTAATATAGTATGCTGATTTTAAAAAAAAACAGAATTCTAAAATATTAAGGGAAATTTAACGAAACATCATAGTTTCTAACATTGTAAATATAAGAATCTTTCAACAAATACTATTTCGGTGATTAGGTGAAATGGGTCACGGCTGCAATCTGATTCTTCCAATCTTATTCTGTGTGAAACTAAGTGATACAGGGTTTCCCCGAGCTGTGTGAAAAGTGCATTATGTAATGTCGTGTTTCTGTACTTCATCTAACTAAACCAGAATATCCATATTTCTGATAAAACTTAACCCTTATCCTGCTGGGGGAAATGTCTGCACAAATTTGGATTCGAACAAGTTGTTGGAAAGTCTATCGGTCTAAAGCCAAACAGCTTGGATCCTGATGAGACGCCTAGTTACTCGGTGTCTCATCTGGATCCAAACTGTTTGCAAATGCGACTAAGTTGCAGTTAGCGAGAGAAGAGTCAAATGATTTAATTAAAGGAGAAAACGGCTACTTATAAGTATAACACTAAACTAAGTACAACTCACCGTCTTTGTTCATGCCTAGTTGAAGGCATTTCTTCAGTCTGCAAGCCTGACACTGGTTCCTGTGGGCTTTGTCCACTACACACATTCCCGTCCCCGCCTGGCACCTACAACAATGGCAAAGTGCGAAAATGCGTGCCCAATGTTTAAAATAATGATGTTTAGTACATGTATCTCAATTTTTACCCAAGTCACACTATAAAAAAGCTCAATCAAACACCCGAATTACTCAGTCGGTGGAATGTTCGCTGTCGAAAGCAGGAAGTTGCATTTTCTGTCCCTGTTGTCAGAATAACCATACGATCGGAACATCCCAGGGATGACGACGAAAAACTCATCGGAAACAATACGGAGACCTACCTTCAACATGACGTCACATAACAGTATCAAGAGGTTTTTATCCGAACCGTCTGACAATCGGACAAAAGTTTCGGATAGTAGGAATCGGAAATATATCAAAATTATAACTGATCGGAATTGAGGCAAACATCTTTAAAGGAACCATGGAATGCTGAAGAGGGTTTTATCGTTTCGGAATACAACCACCCATCTGGAGCGTTCATTAGGACAAGCCGGAAGATAAACAATAAAGCATACCCGAGCAAAGAAAGCACTTTAATGTTATTTATGTTATTTGTTCTTTTTTTTTTCAAATGAATTCACAGAAGTTTCTTCAGCGCTCGGGTAATTCCGAATTTCGCCAAAATTATCCCATGTGCATTACAAATACTTACGATATGAACCGAATAATTGGACTAAATGGAGAACAGAACACCTGCATAAGAAACTCGTGTATTATGAACTATGTATATAAGCATTTACTTAATCTTAAAGTAAGAGAAAACGTGCTGAG
The DNA here is from genome assembly GCA_963576725.1 of Azorinus chamasolen. NCBI lineage: Eukaryota > Metazoa > Mollusca > Bivalvia > Cardiida > Solecurtidae > Azorinus > Azorinus chamasolen. The sequence continues at coordinate 31,992,601 of OY755239.1, read as the reverse complement.
ACCAAATGAGTATGTTGGATTATAGACTGTAGTAATGTTTGATGTTGTTACTGAATATATTAACCTAGTACATAATATTTACTAGGTAACATTCTCCCTCAAGGTGGATAAACCACATGCATATATGCTACCAAAATATGCATAGCATAATATTTTGACATGCATTTATTTTGTATGTATGTTATTATGGATGATAAACTATTGTTTAAATCCTAAATTTAATAAAATATATGTTCTGTTCTGTTCTTAATCAGAACAGGCAAGAAAATCGTTAACGTTTCGATTTAGCCAATGATATTTAATTAGGTGTCATTTGTTCTTCGCAATGATTAATGGGTTGGACCTTTTGTTGATTAGACTGTTTTGATATGCATGATGGGACCTTTAGGATTCGGCTGGAAATCATATCAATCAATATTGACAGAATAGGTATATCAATACGCTGCCATCAACATTCAAATCAATTCAATTTCTTTACCATAACAAAATTCAAGACTAACACTTTCGTTATATGCAACCACATGTTTTGCTTGTTGCAAACAGAGTAGACTCAGAGCATATCTAATCAGGATCAGTTTTATATTATAGCATTAAAAATACATATGAGCATGGCATGGATTTACAGACGAGCACAAAATCAACACATTGAATGGATCGTAGATATAACAAAAGTCAAGATATATTGGTTTTTAACCCTTTACTCCATAAACACGCCTTACTACGCATTTGCAAACTGAGTAACCCCAGATCAGACGGCTCCTACAGGAGCTGTCTGATGAGGGTCTGCGCTGTTTGCTTATGATATACTATAGATATGATTCTACAGTTTCTGCCAAGGCCAAAACTGCCTGTGTCAATGTGATATTATAATAATTTAATTAATATCCATGACGTCATTATTTTTTCTCATGAATGTTCATGGAAAAAAGAGTATATGCACGTATTTCTACAGTTAGTTAATTAACCCTTTCCTCCATAAATACGCCTTTCTACGCCTCTGTTAAAGTCACTTTTTGAAACCATTGTGATAAATAGAGCATTTGCTCCTAAGGAACAAATGCTCTATTTATTACAATGGTTTCAGAACTACAAAATTCTAAAAATGTTCATTTTCTCTAGTTTATGCTCCTTTTGGTAGATTTATTCAAGGAGGTTGGCTCTAAAAATAGCCTATGAGGAAATGGGTTCATGCATTATAGCGGATCCAAATATTCATAAAGTAAAAGGTTAAAGAAGAAAACTGCCCATAGGACCCGCACAGGATCTGATCAGGGTCTGCACTGTTTGCTTATGAAATAATATACATCTGTATCTAAAAATTCTGCCATAGTAAAAAAGTCCATTGTTCTTAACGCCGGTGTAGAAGTTAATATTCATGATGTCATTATTTCTTACATGAATATTCATTAGGTAAATGGTTACTGTAGAATGAGCAATATAAGCCGTATAAGACTATTGTCGTAACCTTTATCTTGCAGATACGCATTTTAACGTCTTTGCAGACAGAGTGGATCCAGATCAGACGACTACTGTAGGATCAGGGTCTACTCTGTTTGCTTGTGGAATTATGTAGATTTGTTTTTTACAGTTTCAACAAGACTACATATTTCTGAGTGTGTATTCCATTAAAAAATTAGTTACTAAATTACAAACAGCTCATTATATCTTATATGAATATTCATCAGATGAAGGTTTCAACATCAATAATTTGACATCTTCAGAGTGTTCACTATCTCACCTGTATATAAGTTTTCGCCTCACACTTCTTTTAAAGAATCCACTGCAACCATTGCACGCCAGTATCCCATAATGCTTTCCACTGGATGTGTCCCCGCACACAAGACACGTGAGACCGGGAGACACGCGTTTGCTGTGGCCGATGGGTGGAGAAGTCCTATCTGACTGGGTGGGCACGGACACAACGATGCCAGGGGAAGGGTTGATCATATTACATATCTTCAGGGGAGATGGGCATGGCGAGTAACGCTGAGAGTTGGGCGTGTCTGAAAATGAGCACATATTTACGATACGTATACTGCAAATGCACAAAGCAAGACGTCTATCTTATTGTAGTCTACATTTAAACCTATGTTCATAACTCTACTTTAGGAGAACAAATATAATTGTCTAATGCTAAACGAACTAATATGAAAGTAGCATAAAGGAAATACAGTACAACCCCTCTAGACCGGAATTCTAGTTGAGAAGAGTTTAGTTACTTTTAGGCAGGGGGCTGCTTAATGCAGGGTGAAGGTCATGCTGAAAGCTCCTAGAGGAGCTTTCTGCATGACTTTCACCCTGCATTAAGCTGTCGCCTGTTTCCAAAACCGATATTTATACTAAATTAAGGGTCCGGTGTAGAGGGTTTGACTGTACATATACAAAAATGTATATGGTTGGAAACGTCTCGTTTCAAAACAGCTATGGCGGTATTGCAAAGAGACAACGCCCTTTACAGCTGTATAGGCGATTTGAGGTTTGGTCTTTAATCAAAACAGCTGTAAGGTCCCCCACCACCGCCAACTGTTGTATTTAAATACAGTAAAACTCCTCTAAACCGTAATTCTAGAAGAATTTAGATGCTTTTTATGCATGAAGCTGCTTAATACAGGATGAAATTCACGCCAAAGGCTCCCATAGGAGCTTTCAGCATGACTTTCACACTGCATTAAGCTGTCACCTGTCTCAAATACCGTTTTTATACTAGATTTAACGTCCGGTTTAGAGACGATTTACTATACTATACATACGTCGTATCCCTTATTCAATTCTATCGTTTCCTAGTATTGTCGTTTACAAAAACAGTTACCTACTCTCTTCTATTCTCCTCCCTTTTAACCCTTTCGGTGCCAAATTTCTAATTGTCGTCTGCAATCGAAGTTTGTTAAATCATTCAGCAAAATAAGGAAATGAGATAAATAAATGCAAATTTTAATGGAATAAAGCACATACATAGAAAAAGAGATTGAGATAAATAGTGAAGTCCCTGATCAGACGCCGCCTTGAAAAGGCGGCGTCTGATCTGGTACTGCACTATTTGTCGTGGTGCATTTATGCGACTGTGGCGGCGAAAGGGTTAATTGAAAACAACATAATCACTATCAAACGATTTGGATCCAAGTGAGAGTTGGAGTCTCATCAAGACCCAAACTGTTAACAAAAGACATCGCATAGTCGCTAGTGGGGATGCGAATACTGGGTATGTGATATACCTTGAGCAAACGGTTAGGGTCCAGATCAGATGAGGAATAACACAGTGTCTCATCTGAAACAAAGCTTGCTGAAACTTTGACGTTCCTTTTGGAGAGAGATATGAGAAAACAAATGAGAATGTAAACCTGCATGTATTTAATATGTTTCTTTTTTATCAAGAAAATAACGTGTCATCCGAATTAAAAGCTAACACTCCACTGTGTTGTTTTTTTAATAAAACAAAAAGAAAGAAAGCGAAGATGCCGAAGTTTACAAAATAGAGGCGGGTGACAATTTGTAAAAACAGCGTACTGCAGAGAAATATTTCTGATATTCGGAACAATCTTGTAGAAAGCAGCTGTACGTGTTTCATTGTGACATGTAAAATGTCAGTTTCGTATGGCTCTATTAAAAATTAAAACGGGGCAATCTTCTCCATTAAACACGAGACTGGAGATAAAATCCAATCGGAATCAAAGCGCCGACGAATCACGCGATATTTCGCGGAAAATCAATCGGAAAATATCGGCATTCGTCGCTTCGGATTACGGAAATTGTACATTGTATTATGTATATGCGGTAAACCTATATATGATTTATGGACTACATCACGAATATGTGTTTTTATCGCAGATCACAATGTAATGGATTAATCCTTATCCGATCGATCGCAACATCACTGTTATTAACTAACAGCTTGGGTGAAGATAGTTTGATGTACATGTAAATAAACATTAACCTAGTCGCCCATAGGCCATTTTAGACCCAACCTCTTTTAATAGTTCTACTTAAAAGGAGCATTTATTACAAAAATTAGAACGTTTAGAATTGTGTAGTTTTGAAACAATGGTGCAAATACTCTATTTATCACAATGTTTTCAAAACATGACTTTTACAGAGTCGCCAAATGCGTCAATATAAGTGAATGGTTAAAGCAGCTTAAGGTGTTTCCAGCAACATTGTTTTTTAGCAAGACAATGGTAAGTAAAACAATGGGTAATGAGATACTTGCAGAACTACAATATGCTAAATTCTTTGCAGGCTAAGTAAGTGTTCGTCTGCAACCATTGTCGTATGCTTCAATTAATAAATAAAGTTATCTCGATTCTTTGCAAAACAATTTTCAACTTTTCAGTCATTTTCGCATCTGGGACATGTTTTGTATTTCCAATTCATTCAAGCCTTTGAGAGCCTAGTGCTGATTGAGTTGCTTACAGCAAAGATCCTGGGTCCATGCTTATAAAGCTTTTTAGTTGAGTCTGAGTTCGTTCTCAAGCTTTTGATTGGTCAGATTTGAGTTCTCAAGCTTATGATTGGTCAGATTTGAGCCAAAGGCTCAAATATGACTAATCAAAAACTTGAGAACGAACTCAGACTCAACTAAAAGTTTTATAAGCATGGAACCAGATGATACATCGGATCACTCGGTGTCTCATCAGGATCTAAACTGTTTGCAAATGCAAGTAAGGTCGGAATTAGCAGGATAAAATAATAAACAATCAATATTCAGTTTGATGTTTTGAAGAGGTAGAATGTTCAGTTTGGTGTTTTGAAGAGGTAGACTGTTCAGTTTGGTGTTTTGAAGAGGTAGAATGTTCAGTTTGTTGTTTTGAAGAGGTAGAATATTCAGTTTGGTGTTTTGAAGAGGTAGAATGTTCAGTGTGGTGTTTTGAAGAGGTAGAATGTTCAGTTTGGTGTTTTGAAGAGGTAGAATGTGTTTTGAAGAGGTAGAATGTTCAGTTTAATGTTTTGAAGAGATAGAATGTTCAGTTTGGTGTTTTGAAGAGGTAGAATGTTAAGTTTGGTGTTTTGAAGAGGTAGAATGTTCAGTTTGGTGTTTTGAAGAGGTAGAATATTCAGTTTGGTGTTTTGAAGAGGTAGAATGTTCAGTTTGGTGTTTTGAAGAGGTAGAATGTTCAGTTTGGTGTTTTGAAGAGGTAGAATGTTCAGTTTAATGTTTTGAAGAGGTAGAATGTTCAGTTTAATGTTTTGAAGAGGTAGAATGTTCAGTTTGGTGTTTTGAAGAGGTAGAATGTTCAGTTTGGTGTTTTGAAGAGGTAGAATGTTCAGTTTGGTGTTTTGAAGAGGTAGAATGTTCAGTTTGGTGTTTTGAAGAGGTAGAATGTTCAGTTTGGTGTTTTGAAGAGGTAGAATGTTCAGTTTAATGTTTTGAAGAGGTAGAATGTTCAGTTTGGTGTTTTGAAGAGGTAGAATGTTCAGTTTGGTGTTTTGAAGAGGTAGAATGTTCAGTTTGGTGTTTTGTAATGGTTGATTTTTACTATATATTCAATGCGGGTATACATACAGTTTTAAAATCTATAGCAACATTAAACAAGAATCTTTGTAACAAAATTACATAGATCTAAACGGATTACTTAAATGCTTTACGGTTACATATTCATGTACAAAATACACATAGAATCTATTCCAAAATTTATCAAAATTAAACTGACGAACCTAGCAATAGATACAAACAGAACTGAAAGCAGTGTAGAAGCAAATAATCCATAAATTACCCATTAATCTCGTACTTTAGTTCGTTTAATCAGGTAAATGCATACACTGCCATTTGCAAACAGTTTTGACCCAGATCAGAGGCGCTCCTAGACGAACCAACCGAGCAGGGTGTGCACTGTCTGACATTCAAAATCCTCTAGCCCATTTATGCCGTACATTCTGAGTGGATTCTATTCAGAGGTTCATATAAGATGCACAAATTAAATCATTTTCGAGACGATTCTAAAGAGTGGCTACAAAGAGTAGTATTTGAGTACGCACTTGTGTATGTTGCTCTGTCTATAGTTAGACACTTATTTGCTATCCAAATCTGAAATATCGGTGTTGATAGTTAACCCAAGTAACGCATACATCTTTAGAAGTGGTTACACTCCATACCAGTACCCGTATTTTGAGAGATTTACTAATAATACATCATCGCATACAGTAGTGTAGGTTCTATAAGACATTTTGCGTAGAAGACATAAACTAATAAGCATAGACACTAACCATTAGGATACTAGAGCATCCCTCTGATCTGGATCTACACCGTTTTCCTATGTTCCAGTTGAACCGTTACTTTGCTCAAACGCGATATGGTCACATTTGCAAACAGGTTGGATCTAGATGAGACGCCTAGTAACTCGGCGTATCATCAGGGTCCAAGCTGTTTGTCACTCGGGCAATTGTTTCCTAAATGCCTTTAACCCTTTCGGCGCCAAATTTCTAATTGTCGTCTGCAATCCAAGTTTGTTAAATCATTCAGTAAAATAAGGAAATGAGATAAATAAATGAACATTTCAAAGGAATAAATCACATTATATAGAAATAGAGATTGAGACAAATAGTGAAGTCACTGATCAGACGCCGCCTTGAAAGGGCGGCGTCTGATCTGGGACTGCACTATTTGTCGTGGTGCATTTATGCGACTTCGGCGGTGAAAGGGTTAAGAATCTGAGTAAGTGAAAACTACAACATATCAGAGTTTAGGCAGACTTTGTTTTCGTACGATCAAGGTTACGAGAAACTAGGTACAACACAAGAAGGGTTAACCATTTCCCTCATATAACCGCTTTTCACGCATTTGCAAACAGAGTAGACCCAAATTAATCAAACGGCTACTATAGGAGCCGTCTGATCAGTGTCTGCTCTGTGTTTCATTTGACATAATATAGATCTGATTCTACAGTTTATGTCAAAGCAAATATTTTCTAAATAAATTTACATTATAAAAATTCAGCTATTAATATTTATGATGACATAATGTCTTACGTTAACCCTTTCGCTACCAATGCCGGATCTGTGATTACCTATGCAAACAGTTTGGATCCAGATGAGACGTCTCAGCAGGATCCAAACTGTTGTTACTGTTACTATGTTTTTGAAACAAAAATGAAGAAAATCAAAAGAATGAAAATTTGTAGCAGACGACAAAGTTAGAGGACGACAGAGTTTGGCAGCGAAAGGGTTAACATAACTTTCGTTAATAAAGTATTTTGTCTAAGATTTCGAAGCGGAGTTGTATTTCCCAATTCTTCAACAGATGTGCTTAGGGTGTCAAACAATTCGAAAACTGAAAGATAATATGCCGAGTTACATAGTGTCGCATCTGGATCTAAACTGTTTGCAAAGATTATTACTAAATCGTCCCCACACGACCAAGCTTAAATTAGCATACTGTACCTAGTAGCTATTACTTTCATCTGCATCGTAAAACTTCATAAAACAATTCTCTATTTCATTCTCCTATAAAACTCGCCACCATGTCTATCTAACTGATCTTCAACTGCCGAGAACAAGAGATAAAAAATTGGCGAGAGGAAGCTGTAAATTATCCTGCGTTCTTCCCATGTGTCCTCCTGACAAGACTATTACGTGCAGCCAAACGTTTAATCAAGATGGCGACCATTTTTAATTTCCCGATATTAAATGATGGGATTTCGGAAAAAGCACCTGCAAGTGACACACAATAGAATATGATATTTAATAGCTCAAGTTTCCCCTCTAACACAGCGGAAGGTCTGTGGCAAACGCAAGCAATGGTGATGCCTATCCGATATCTCACAGTGGAGATGTTGTATAACTTATTACAGAGTTACTTTCGAGAAGTAGTTTTAAAACAACGAAACTTGTATATATCTTAAGCATCCCTACAGATGTCCCCTTAAACCCTTTCCCTGTTCTATGGTTATTCCAAATTTCAATACCTACTGAATATTCATGGACAAATAGTAATAATGAAATATGGAAGGTGGAACATTGTAGCCGTGTAGAAAGTAAGGAAATAAAATTATCAAATTTCATTAGCAGACAGAGCAGACCCTGATCAGACGGCTCCTTTAGGAGCCGTCTTATCTGGATCTACTCTGTTTTCAGATGCGTGAAAAGGCGTTCATATGAAGGAATGGGTTAATTTGCACTGATCCAGCATCCTGCCAAGAGCCACTGGAATTACAGTGTATATTAGGTTTGTTTAAAATGAAACCACCTCGGGACTATAAAGCACGTTTGATATGATGATATCTGGTACTACATACTCTTTGGAATCAGTTGTTCATTGGCAAACGGCTTGGATCCAGAGAAAGCAAGGAGTATCTCGACCCTCAGTCATTTGTTTCTTAAAGACTTAACACTTTCCTTCATATAAACGTCTTTCAACACATTTGCAAACAGAATAGAGTATGATCAGACAGCTCCTGCATCTGATCAGTGGCTGCTCTGATTGTTTTTTAGAATGATAATAGATCTATAGATCTGACTCTACAGTTTCTACCAAATACCAAAATATCTCATGTACATATCCTATTATACTAATTCAGCTAATTGATAGTAGTTCGAATCCAGATGAGACGCCGATTAACCATCAAACTCTAACACATTTGACCCTCTAATATTGTATTAAATAGATATGAACGTTTACAGTTTTAGGGAAACGATTTTTAAATGCTTATATGTTAATCCACTTCTTCATATAAACGTGTTTTTGCGCATTGGCAAACAGAGTACACCTAGATCTGACGGCTCCTATAGGATCCGTCAGATCAGGGTCTGCTCTGTATGCTAATGGAATTTGATACATCTGTTTTCTTTGCTTCCTAAAATGTCTAAACTGTATTTTGTCCATGAATATTAAGTAGGTATTGAAATTTGGAATAAATATAGAACATGGAAAGGGTTAACCAATGGAATTACTGCAGTCTTTCTCCCAGCCCTCGATATCTGCTTGTATTTGTTTACTTCTCTTGTGTACCTATTTCTAAACTACCCCGACCACCCTATCTTTAATTGTCGCATTCTTTCTCCTTCCACCATCCTCCACATCTCTCTCATCCACCCTCTATTTCTCTGTCCTCTTTGTATCCCTCTGCATTGAATGTTTTCACTCTCCATTGCTCTCTTACTCAAGCCTATCACTTTCTCTCTCGGTCACTCCATCATTTGCTGTTATTGAACACTATCACCATATGTAGCATAACTTACATATTCAGTCACTACAAACTTACATAGTTTAACCCTCCTTTCCTTCAAATAAACGCTTTTTCATGTATTAGCAAACAGGTGAGACCAAGATCAGACGAGTATTATAGGAGCTGGCTGTCTGGTCAGTCTTTTCTCTGTTCGCTTATGGTATAATATGGAGCTGATTGATTTTTGCCTGAGAAAAATGCCCTGTGTGCATATGCCATTATAAAAGTTGAGCTAATAAATATCCATGATGTCATTATTTCTTACATGAATATGAAACAGAGAAAGGGTTAACCACCATGCAAATTTTATTACTATTTAATTTAACAAAAACAACCACAAAGCTTGTGTTCCGTCTGACCCTCCTTCTTGTCTCTTTTTACCGTTATTTTCTAATTACCGGTGAATGTTTAACGCTACAATGCGTTTCATGGCGTATCACATTTAATTGCACATTTTATATCCAGCCGGAATATTAAGATCGCATGTATCCCGTTTGGCGTATTTTCTCCTATATCCGCCTTATTAATAATTCATCGGGGTAACCATAAATATTTCCTTTATGAAGTTTTCAAACCCTCTCTGATGACAATCACCGGGAAAAAATGAATGATCATGAAGCAGAAACACTAGTAAGAAACCTTCCCATGTCTCTCCACCTGACTGAGTTCCCAGACAAGGTTATGATTTAATAAGTTTTTCACGGTTCAGTGGTTGCAACCTCTGTAAAAACTGAAACCAATCAGTAAGAACAGACGAAATAAATCGGTGAGAACATTAAATGAAACCCAAAAAATCACCAATTCTAATTTTAAAACCAAGATATTAAGTTATATAACAAACAGATAAGATATATTACATCCATCAAAATATAGTTTAACAAATGGGCCGCAGGTTTATGGCTGAGCACACATCAAATTAAACCTTGCCATTAAACTAGAAACCGGCACCGCGTTAAATTTGGTTGCACAGAGGGAGTGTTGGTGTGGCATTGAAGTCTCCAATTGCAGAGGAACGACAGATAACAGTTGCAAGGTTGCATCACAGCAAATATTCCTATTCAATGTAGGTAGTCACTAAACGACCCTATGTATAACGCACGGAACTAGTTATTTCCTGAGGAACCCGTGGAATATGTATGTTGTTTCTGCTAGGTTTTGTTACAGTGTACCTACAGTTAATTACACAGATGAATCCCTTATAAAATGAGAAACTTCTTTTTGTCTAAAGACTTTAATTACCTATGCTAACAGTTTGGATCCAGATAAGACGCAGATTTACTCGGTCTGAAAGTTTTGTTGACGACAATACGTGGTAGGTAAATGTGCAATTCAAGAAAAATGGTTTCTTAACCCTTTCCCTCATATAAACGTGTTTTCACGCATTTGCAAACAGAGTAGACCCAGATCAGACGGTTCCTATAGGAGCCGTCTGATCAGGGTCTGCTCTGTTTGCTAGTGGAATATGAAAGAACTGTTTCTTGACTTTCTAAAAATGGCTACAATGTTCCACTTTCCATATTTAATTTTAACTTTTTGTCCATGAATATCCAGTAGGTATTGAAATTTGAAATAAACATAGAACAGAGAAACGGTTAAAACTTTGCATGCCCAAATTAACTCTTCCGCTGCAAAGCTTTGTCATCTACTAGATCTGTTACCTGATTTACTCGGTATTTTATCTGAATACACATTTTGCATAGGATCTCACAAATTCACCTTGGCAGCAAAAGAATACGAAAACATTTTGTTAATTACTCTGGTCAAGAAGGCAAATTGGTGCAGATTTCGCCATTTGCACGACTTTCATTTATTTGCAGAAATGAACGAAAAAACAAACATCAAAATTAATAAAGGTTTTACAGTACACATATAAGTATACCATAGACATTCGCTTTCTATAACAGCTGTAACTATTTTCCAGCTATCCGTGACGTAACTTTCATTTTGGCAAACAGCTTGGCTCCAGATGAGACACCCGGTTATTCGTTTGGCATTCGACCAATAGTTTCTTCAATGCTTGACTGAATCAGAGGTAGAACAACGACACCAGATCTAAATTTTAACAAATGTTATTTCCCCAATCTGAAGGCCATTACAGAAACTTTATTGTTGCGAAATACATGTACACTAAATAGTTAAATGTGCCAAACTAGTCATTGGTTTGTTGTTAACCCTTCGCTTGCTATTCACGTCAATATACCTACCTGTAAATAGTGAAGACCCAGATGAGACAGCTCCTGCAGGAGCTGTCTCATCAGGGTCTGCACTATTTACAAGTTGATTGTGCAACCAGTGCACTCCACAGCAGTGATTGCACAGAGAAATAATTGCACACAGTGAAGATATATGTAATTGTACCACAGGGCATGGGTAAAGAAGAAGAAATGTATTTTAAAATTCAGCAAGAGAAGGGTTAAGAGCACACACACTTTATTTTTGCGAAATTCACAAATGGCTACAGAAGAGAACCATTTGATGCTGGTCTATTCTGTTTGCAAATGCATGAAAAGGTATTTCTATCAGATGTATGTTTAATGGGAATACTGCTCGAAATTTAATCACAAAATACACCGCTGGACTTTCCAATTAAACTCTTATACAAAGTCGAATAATGTCATGGAGAAACAAAATATATTTGGATCACATTAACATATCAAAGATACTTTCCATATATATTAATTTATTAAAGGCCGTCGTTGGTGATATGCAAAATAAAACTGGTATCCATTGTTGATTAATCCATTACCTTATATGCTATGTTTAGATCCAACCACTTTGAATAAATGTACCGAAACGAAGCATTAACTAGAGAAAAGGACAATTCTAGAATGTTGTAGTTTAAAACCATTGTGATAAATAGAGCATTTGCTCCTATTGGAGCAAATGCTCTATTTATCACATTGGTTTCAAAGGGTGGTTTTTACAGAGGCGTAGAAAGGCGTATTTATGGAGGAACGAGTTAAGGAAAACAGCTCAGCACTTTTAAGTTAACCCTTTAACTGCTTAACCCTTTACCTGATAGAAGCGGCTTTTAGCGTGTTTGATTTATTCCTCCGCTGAAGAAAATAGTTCAAATTCATACAGTCATGAACATATTGCATAATAAATATTTTCTATATCCTAGTAGGTGGTAGCTTAAAGCAGGCTGAAAGTAAAGCAGAATGCGCCTTAAGGCGCATTCTGCTTTACTTTCAACCTGCTTTAAGTGGTCATATGTCTTCAAAACTAGAAACAGGCTATTGGGTAAAGGGTTAACACGCCTTTTTCATGCCTTTTTAAACAGAGTAGACTCAGATAAGACAGCTCCTATGGGAGCTGTCTGATCAGGGTCTGCTCTGTTTGCTTGTGGAATTTTATAGATCTGTTTCTAAATCTCCTGCCATGGTTAACATTCTGTGTTCATATGCCATATAAAACTTCAGCTAATAAATATGCATGATGGCTTTTTTGAATATTCATCGGGTATATGGTAAAGGTTGTTCACACATCAATTACCTTTCCAAATGTTGCTCACCATCTGATTGCAACTGTATATTTCAGAAATCAATCGGGTAAATACCGAGATCAGTCTGCTTCTGATAGTTTTGTTTAATTTCAAAGACGGTATGCATCCACCTGCCTTTCTAAAAGGTTTCAAATTGATTTTCGTTTCAGCGAGTGTCTTTCAAACTGATCTTAGTCTTCCATCTTTCTAATGGAAATAACTGATGCTCAACAAAAAGCTTCAGAAATTGCAAGGTTTGTTTTCTTGGTAACAGACCTAATAAGTCAATATACTATATTCATTATAAATATGTGTATAGATAGACCCATTCTCCATTTCGGCATCAAGGATAAACCCACCCTAAAACAACCAGACAGCAATATATTTTGATTGACCCTGTACTATTTTGCGACTTAAGATATATAATCGGCTATTGATAGTTACTGTACCAAATATATACACATATCATTAGACATCTACTTAGTTGATATTCAGGAAGGAAATATTTGATTTATGCATATCAATTATCTGCATTTTATTTATACTGGAACATTTGGCCGCCACAGAAATTTAATCAGACCGAGAAGACCCTACTAAAGGAGTTTTCTGATGTGGATCTGTTCTATTTGCAAAGGTATAAAAGGCGGCGAATGCAAACAAGTGTTAGCGTGACCACTCTTATGGTGGTATTTAACCCTTTCCATCATGAATATTGAACAGAACAGAACAATGTTTTATTTAGACTTGTACATAATACATCGTCTTTACATAGATATATACAACCATTATAACTGTTCACGTGATATTTTGGTCAGAACTACATTCCGTTTCGATTCAAAACATGCAGGTTGGCAAATGTTATAGGTTACGGAAATCTTAAAATACTTCTTATAACATGTTTGACATTAACGGAGAGTAGAAGACAAATATTTGGTATTAACATTTATAAACCATGTACACTCGCATCGCAGTAAGAGCAAGGTAGTCAAACAGTGCAGATATATACTCAAATCAGTGGGTTCATAAAGACCCACGGTTTTGATCTACACTGAGATCTACATGTACACGCAATTCGAACGATAATCATCAACTCAGTTACACATATTGTGAAACATGTATACACCATGATATTGTGAACGACAAGCGCTGTGAACAACGTCACATGCAAACATGCAACCGGTGCTTGTTCAGACGAAGCGACTCCTAACAAGTCTTCCAACATGAATAAAACATGTTTGACTGGCAATGTAAGTATAAAGTTCTTAAGAACTCACATATCATGGTAGACACGACTTGTATCACGTATATCTATACAGGACATAACAAAATATTCATATGAGAAATAATTACGTCATGAATATTTAATAGATTAATTTGTTATAATAGCACATTGATACATGCATTTTGCCATGACAGAACGTGTAGAATCATATCTACAGTATACCCTAAGCAAACAGAGCAGACCCTGATCAGACGGCTGATCTGAGTCTACTCTGTTTGCAAATGCGTAGAAATGCGTATTTATGGAGTAAAAGGTTAAGATAGTGCGTAAACCTTTCACTGCCATAATTGAACCTGTGGTCACCATTTGTAAATAGTTTGGATCCAGGTGAAAACCAAACTGCTTGGTGCCGTGGTTATGTTCTTTAATCTTTTCCCTGTTCTATATTTATTCCAAATTTCAATACCTGCTGAATATTTATGGACAAAATGGTTGTAATGAAATATGGAAGGTGGAACATTGTAGCCCTTTTAGAACGTAAAGAAACAGATCTATGAAATTGCATTATATGTAGCGAACAGAGTCTACCCTGATCAGACAGTTCCTATAGGAACTATCTGATATTGGTCTACTATGTTTGCAGATGCGTGAAAGGCAATTTATATGAAGGAAAGGGTTAACAAAAGTTGGAGAGAATAAACACTAACAATTTAATCCGACGAACTCGTTTTCAGAAGACGTATTGTGGTAATATTAATTGTTATGTAAACCTATACTAGGGTGTTTATGTATAACGATGTTGGAAAATACACAAGAAAGTGTAAAAATAATCAAGCTTATCACGTCAAAGTAAATGCAATAAATAGGGATCACCTTGTTATATACGTTGTTATGCATAAGTTCGTCAATAGAATTTTCTGGTGAGTAGATCAAGGTTAGAGAAGTGTTTTCTAAAACGACAGAAAGGATGTTGATTTATATATAGGAGCATCATTATCGTGGTTAAAGATATAATTTTTATTTTATAAATATTGAAAACACAACATAAAAATGGTGACTGATTTGTAATAATAATGTTACCTCGCCCATTCTTTGCAAAGAACGGCGCCCGATTAACATACTATTGCAAGTGTACCCATGTTCTTCTTTTGTACCTATTTTCGCCAAAACGTTTCTTCTAGTTAATTTATTATGCTCCCCAACAACGGTGATGGGGGAGCATATAGTCGCTCCATTTGTCCGTCCGTCCGTCCGTCCGTTCGTCCGTCCGTTTGTCCGTCCGTCATAACTTTGTCCGGAGCATAACACAAATACTGTAATAGATATCAATATGAAACTTCATAGGTAGATAGATCTCGATTAGGAAAAGTGCAGTGCACAAGAATCATCACTCTCTTTTGCATAATTTAGGAGTAATTGCCCTTTGTTATTTTTCATACTGAAAAATTGTCCGGAGCATAACACAAAAACTATAAAAGGTATCAACATTACACTGCATTGGTAGATATATCTCAATGTAGAAAAGTGCAGTGCACAAAAATCATCACTCGATTTTGCATAGTTTAGGAGTTATTGCACTTTGTTATTTTTCATACTTAAAATGTGTCCGGAGCATAACACAAAAACTATAATAGGTATCAACATGAAGCTTCATAGGTAGATAGATCTCGATGAGGAGAAGTGTAGTGTACAAGAATAATCACTTAGTTTTGCATAATTTAGGAGTTATTGCCCGTTGTTAATTTTCATACTTAAAATTTGCGCGGAGCATAACACAAAAACTATAATAGGTATCAACATGACACTTTATAGGTAGATAGATCTTGATAAGTGTAGTGCACAAGAATCATCACTCTCTTTTGCATAATTTATGAGTTATTGTTTTTAAAACAGGCATATTAGAAATATATATATAAATATAAAGTCCTTTAGGAACTAGCATTTATTTGGGGAGCATCCATTGGTTGTACCGATTTTCTTGTTTAGCATATGGTTACTAACCCAATATGATTTCTTAAACTTACAGTGTTTCCCACCATATTTCTCTATTCTACCGTATTTTTCTCATAATTTGGCATAAGTTGATGTTTACCGTGACTGCAGTGGGAAAAGCTGAAAATCAAATTTATATTTCATAACCTTTTGGTATTCATCCAGTAAGTACTTGATAAAACTTGGAGTAAATTTACCCAAATCACCCTGTTAAATGTAATAATAATAATATTATAATAATTTTATTTTTATTATTATCACTTATTTATACTTTTGTATTATTATTATGCGCACCTAGGACATGGTTATGATATGCACTTAGGAACGTCAGAGTTCCAGTCCTTGTCACTGACCATACCATGGCATAAAAAAGATGAGGACGCTGGGGTATTCATGTCATATGGGCACCTTTCTAGATCTCTTTCTGGGATGTGTGCGTGTGCGGTTGACACGTGTGTGCCCTTGTCAATACAGGTATGCATTTAGTATTCTAACATACCGGGATATGCTCGGATTCTCATTATAATATTAGACCAAATTTAACCCATTTATACTGAATGCAATTTACCGTTTGTCAACGATGAACTCTTCCATTTTGAAGTTCAAACGTTCATTCACTAGGCATATGTCTTTGAATACCAGAATATGGATGGCTAATAACTCTTCGGCATTGTACAGTTCTAACTGAAGAAATCACACGGGTGTATTTTACAATGTAAATGGTTGGCATCGTCGTCGAATGCCTCACGCCTGGTTGAAATCCTCTTGATTCCTCGTTAACCTATGCATGTATACCCGTAACATAGAAACTTAACCCATATATGTACATCTATTTAACCATTTATTCCATAAATACGCCTTTCTGAGCCTTTTCAAACATAGTAGACCCAGATCAGACGGCTTCTATAGGAGCCGTCTGATCAGGGTATGCTCTGTTTGCTTATTGAATGATATAGATGCAATACTACATTTTCTGCCAATGTCAAAAGGTCTTGTTCTTATGCTGTAATAAATAGTAAGCTAATTGATATTCATACACACATTAACTACATCATAAATAGTCATGGAGTAAAGGGCTGATATGTACAAGTTGTATAATCATCGTCACTGACTCATCATTGCATTTTACTGTGGAATCAAATAAGCCGTCACGTAGCTAATATAGGTATACACAGCCTTCCGGGCGTCAGAGGTTTATCCTCAACCATATAAACAGTTTAATTTCTCTTCAATCCAATGTTCGTTCGAAGTTTTATCTTGGGACCCTCGAATTAATATATTTATTCGATATCTAAGCACATTACATCATCAAACTGATAGCTGTTTTTTCTCAGGTTAATGTCTTGTTCTTTCAAGTTAATATCTGATGCCAATAAAATTACATTGTTTCCTCAGTTTAGAATTCATTATGTAATCATGACATTATTTCATTTCCTAGATAAAAAAAATACAGTAAACCTCTCTATAACGACCACTAAATTACATCAAGTATTTTGTGTTAAAGACAGGTGGATGCTTAAAGTAAGGTGAACGTAAAACAGAACGCTCCTATAGGAGTGTTCTGTTTTACTTTCACCTTGCTTTAAGCAACCACCTGCCCAAAATACCAAATAATTAACACTATTTAGTGGTCGTTATAGAGAGGTTTTACTGTATTAAGTTGAGGAAACAATATATTCATTTGAGGTAAATGTAATGATATGAGGAAACGAGAAACTCTCTTGGTATAACAAATAATAAACTTGGGGAAACAATTTATTAAACTGAATGAACAAGATAATGTCTTTAGAAAACAATATATTAGGTCGTAAAAACAGGATGATTCTTTTTGAGGAAACGTTATATTATGCTGTGGATACACGATCTTATCTTGACGAGTAAATAAGATGCTAACTTAAATAAACGCGATATTATCTTGAGGGATGTATATATTTAGTTGTGAGAGCAAGATAGTAATATGAGAGAATAAATTGGGGTGGGGTTGTTCACATTTAATAAAACAAATACACTCGTTCCTATAACAGAAAAAAATCATGTACAAGTATTTTCTTTTTATGTTCTTCTTCATTCCGTACCTTCTAATTGCATCTCTTCAATGCCTTAACCCATTTCCCCATATGCTATGTATAGACCCATCCTCTCTGAATAAATCTACTGACAATGAGCATTTACTAGAAAAAGGGAAAAGTTAGACTTTGTGATAAATAGAGCATTTGTTCCTATGTTCTCTATTCATCACAATGGTTTCAAAATGTGACTTTTACAGAAGCGTCGATATGATGGAAGGGGTTAAATTACACTTGGTATTTATTAGGTGCAGCTCTGATTCAGTGCGATATTTGACATATCTCATAAACAATTGTGCAAACAAATAAGGCACGTACAAATAATGAAAATACCTAGTACATTTGCAATATGCTTTGATTACAATCATTTAATTTTCAGTTTATTATCTGAACCGCAAACTATGACACTTAAACAGATGGGTCGCAATTTTTCTTCCTTTTCTCCTCTCAGAATGTCATTCCAACACATTGCCCCTTTAAGTCCCTAAGCCTTAATTTGAAAGAAAATGTCAGACTTTAAGCTAATCAAGAACACTCTTGATACCGCCGCGCGACAGACAGCGCTAATGCGATTGCTGTTCCCGATTCGTCCCTCGCTGATGCTCGACTGAATGTAACTCTTTATTCCGTGTAGATCTAATATACCCACAATTAGCGGAATGATTCCATTCCGAGACATTCCGGTCATTGAAGCGCTTCGAGTACCATCATCCTCTTCGGATCAGGTGGAATTGGCCGTTAATTCCATACTCAAAATCACATCAGATGAAAACGACAGAGCGCGCTGGGCTCTCTCCTCGTATTTTCCATCGCAAAGGTTTTGTTACTTTGCAGCGATAGAATCCATCAGCGTGCCAATATTTGAAAATATCATTATTCCAAGCCTCGCAGCAATTCTTTACAAGCGTCGTCCTAACTGATGACACTTTAATAAAGTTAGCGGATATCATTAGGCCTCACAATGGCGAAAATGCTGTTTATTCTGATTAGATGGCGGTGCGCGGTTAACAAGATTTCTATCGCCTCAATAAAAGACATATTTGATTTTCACAGCGTAAATTAAATAATGTTGAATTCATCTTTCACGCTAGCTGTCCGAGACCGTTAACAGGGGAAGGCACTGTGGTCTTGGGATGAAGAATGAGCTCTAGATAAGTGGTGCTCAGGACTGGAGACTTTTTGCTAGAGTGTGAGTTCATTCTCTAGCATTTGATTGGTCAGATTATGAGTTTCACTCACAATCTGACCAATCAGGTGCTTGAGAATTATTCCAGAATAAAATTCGAAAGTTTTGTAACATCGGGACCTGGAGATATATGAAGATATAAGAGCATGTTTAGTAGGGAACATGGTGCTGATATCTGTATTCGAACCACGATCCGAACAGTCAACAGTAGAACCCGTCTTAAGCGGCCATTAAAATGAATTCTAAATATAGATGTCTAAAACAGGTGGTAGCTTAATGCAGAGAAAAGGTAATACAGGAAGCTCCTATAAGAGCTTTCTGGAATGTGTTTACCCTGCACAAAGCAAGAACCTGCTTTTTCAGACCACTGTGTTAAATAAAAACAATGATCCCTTAAGACAGGGTCTTGGCATGTGATAGGCAAATGCATACAAATTAGATATACATAAACTGCCGCTTCAATGACTATCACAAGTCACGGATGGTGAGTGGTTATTTCACTCCACAGATATAAGTTTTTGTATTGCTAATTTAGTTAATGCATTTTATGTATTTAAACCACCAACGTTTTCAAAGAATTCTACTATGGCGGAGTACATTTTCAAATATTGTCAGAACTTGCTGTCCAACCCATTTACTTATACAGTAAAACCTCTGTTAACCGGGCGTTAAATTTAGTATAAATATCGGTCTTGGAGACACGTGACAGCTTAATTCAGGGTGGAAGTCATGCAGAAAGCTCATAGAGGAGCTTTCTGCATGACTTTCACCCTGCATTAAGCAGTCATTTGCCTAAAATATCTAAATTCTTCTCTTCTAGAATTCCGGTTAAGAGAGGTTTTACTGTATATCTAATTGTGGTCATTGGAAACATTCATAGATGGACAACTGTAAACATAATGAGTAAATGAAATATGTTTAAACTGATACGTTGAACCTGCATGTGTCGAGATTACACACGGATACATACCATTTCTACTGTATATCTCGTAAACGAATATGTTGTTAGAAATGTCTTAACCCTTTCCCTGTTCTGTATTAGGGCCAAATTTCAATAACTACTGAATATTCATTAAAAATAGTTATAAAAAATATGGAAGGTGGAAGATTGTAGACATTTTAGAAAGCAAAGAAACAGATCTATCAAATTATATTAGCAAACAGAGCAGACCCTGATCAGACGGCTCCTCTAGGAGCCGTCTGATCTGGGTCTATTCTGTTTGCAAATGCGTGAAAACACGTTTATATGAGGAAAATGGTTTTAAAATCAATTGCCTAAACGTTTTTACCTATCTCCTGCTGTGGAAATTATCGTCTGCTGCACTTCTTATCATAATCGATTCAAAACCTATGAAAACTATGAATTTACTGTATTAACCCTTTCTGTCATATTAGCCCCTTTTCACGCATCTGTAAACAGAGTAGACCCAGATCAGACGGCTCCTATAGAAGCCATCTGATCAGGGTCTGCTCTGTTTGTTAATGAAAATGGAAAGGATCTGTTTCTTTAGATTTTCTACAATGGCTACACTGTTCCACCTTCCAAATTTGATTATATCTATTTTTTCCATGAATATTCAGTAGGTATTGAAAATTGGAATAAACACAGAACAAGGAAAGGGTCAATGTAGCCCTAAGTTACTAAAGTAAAACCGCTCTAAACCGAAGTTCTAGTACAGAAGAATTTATATACGTTTAGACAGGCAACTGCTTCGTGCAGGGTGAAAGTCATGCAGAAAGCTCCTGGATGAGTTTTCTGCACGACTTTTACCCTGCATTACGCAGCCATCTGTCTCAATAGATATTTATGCCAAATTTAGCATCCGGTTTAGAGAGGTTTTACCGTACCTGCTTTTATAATTCCTGTGTGAATGAATTATATTGGGTCGTGTTAGCGATATATACTACTGTAACTACGCCCGAATAAGCAGATGAGTAATTGAGCATTTCACCATGATCCAAACTGTTCATCGTGATCTTAAAAAGAAATGAACTTAACATACAATTGAAGTTGGAACAAACGACAATTTTGCAGTTCGCCTGTTAACCATTAGCCGGCTGTTAACCCTTTCGACGCCAAATTTCTAATTGTCGTCTGCAATCCAAGTTTGTTAAATCATTCAGTAAAATAAGGAAATGAGATAATTAGATGCAAATTTCAAAGGAATAAAGCACATATAAAGAAATAGAGATTGAGACAAATAGTGAAGTCCCTGATCAGACGCCGCCTTGAAAAGGCGGCGTCTGATCTGGGACTGCACTATTTGTCGTGGTGCATTTACGCGACCGGGGCGGTGAAAGGGTTAAACGATATCTGATCAACTCTTTCTCTCATATAAACGCCTTTTCATGCCTTTGCAAACAGGGTAGACCCGGATCAGGCGGCTCCTGTAGGAGCTGGCTGATCAAGGTTTGCTCTGTTTGCTTAAACAGTATATTATTAATAGAGCTGACTCTACAGTTTCAACCAATACCAAAATACGTTAGAAATGATACTTCAGCTAATATATATTCATGAGGTCACTATTTTTATATAAATATTCAAACAGGGAAAGGTTTATACTGCGATCAGTTAAGTTTTTTCTCACTCTCGAATCAATTAATATGAGATTGAGTGTCAAACAGCATGGATCCTTATCTGACTCCGAGCTACCCGGCTTCTCGCATGAATCTCAGTTGTTGGCAAATGCACGTGAGGTCATCGTTAGTAGGATGCGTAATAACTCCTTATCCGATTAATATTCATGCAAGAAATCACAGTGCCATTAATATAATTTAGATTCACTTTTATACTGACATATGAACACAGGAAATTTTGACCATGGCAGAAACTGTGGAGTCCTATCTATATTATTTCATAAGCAAACAGAGCAGACCCTGATCAGACGGTTCTTACAGAAGCCGTCTGATCTAGAGGTCTACTCTGTTTGCAAAGGCGTAGAAAGGCGTATTTATGGAGCAAATTCGACCACGGTCAGCAATGGTCTAACATATTTCGGAGCGTTGAAAGGGGACAGACGGAATGTTTTACCATCCTACTAACAGTGAAGATGGCCACCTGCTAACCAGTTAATAGGTATAGGTCCCTATCCCCGCCCCTTAATCTTTAAATTACCATCGTATTTGTACAACAAACAGTCGTTCGAGTATCTCATTTAACCTTTGTCCTGCGGGGCGAACATCGCGTGCAATGTGAAACAGATTGACAGATTAATCTGACCAAACTTAGGATCTCTTTAAAAGCCTCCTACCTGTAAATAGTGAAGACCCAGATGAGACAGCTCCTGTAGGAGCTGTCTCATCAGGGTCTGCACTATTTACAAACTTCCTTAACCATTGACTCCATGAATACGCTTTTCTTGCATTTGCAAACAGAGTAGACCCAGATCAGACTACTCCTACAGTAGCCGTCTGATCAGAGTGTACTCTGTTTGCTTATGAAAGAATATAGATATGATTCTACAGTTTATGCCATGGTCAAACAATCCTGTATCCATGTGCTATTATAACACGTAATCTAATTAATCTTTCTTATATGACTATTCAAAGGTTAACCCGTTTCTCCATAAATACGCCTTTCTACGCATTTGCAAACTGAGTATATACCCTGGTCAGACGACTCCTAAAGAAGCCGTCTGATCAGGGTATGCTCTGTTTGCTTTTGATATAGTATAAATATGATTCTACATTTGTCTTCCAGTGCCAAAACAATCATGTGGCCTTGTGCTGTTATACAATTAATCGAATTAATATTCATGACGTCATTATTTCTTAAATAAATATTCAAGGAGTAAAGGGTTAAGCGACTACTAAATAAATATTGTTTCATGTGTATCCTTGTAGAAGCCATAACGCTGTAATATAGAAGGTAATGTAGAAAGCCCCATGGCGAGTTTGATGCATTATTTTCGGTCTACTCTAACTCTTTCCCTGTTCTATATTTATTCTAAAGTTCAATACCTACTGCATATACATGAGCAGAATAGTTATAATGAAATATAGAAGGTGGAACATTGTTGCCATTGAAGAAGCTAAAGACAAGAGCCGTCTGATCTGGGTCATACAAAGTTCTGACCGAAGACAATCAACATACTTCTGAAATATAAGCAGGTATGAGTTTTGTTCCAGCTGCTTTTGCCTTGGTTTTTAGCATTTATAACAACCTTTGCAAACAGCCTGGATCCATATGAGACGCCGAGTAACTTGGCACCTCATCAGGGTCGAAACTGTTTTTCATTCTGACATTTATTTTTGAATAGATATGGAAGGGGGAAAATGCAGCAGAAATATTTGCAGTGCCACAAAGACGGGTCTGTAATATCATATGCAAAACAGATTGGATCCAGATGAGATGCCGAGTAACTCGGTGTCTCATCAGGATCCAAACTGTTTGACATCCTGTTTATCGTATTATAAAGACATTGAACAAACGTCCTTCTAAATCTTGAAGCAGACGAAAATATGTCAAGCAGACGACAATTCTGGCACTGAAAGGGTTCAGAGTGCAGAAGGTATATTTGGAGTACATAATGCTGGACAGCAAATGACCTGCATAACGTTATTTAACATCATACATCAAACATCAAACAGTTCTTGGGCATAATGAGGCTAAGTGAGCACAGAAAAACATATTGCAACTGCATTTTTCTGGAGTGTAAATCGGGAGTGTAGTCTGCAGTAAATCATAACCATTTTAAATTTCCATAAAAAATATGTGCCGCCGCTGGGGAAATATATATCACAATGCAGTAAATAAATGAAATAAAATCAAATACTAGTTGGAATTTTCTATCACACATTTACATAAAACCTAATCTCGCAGTAAATCATGGGGACTTTCAACTCCCATCAAAGAAGGCACTATATTCCTTTAATATTTATAAGTATTTATCAAATTGTCCTCTTTTTATTTCTAAAATTTCTTCCACTTTTTTCTAATTCACGATCAGAGTGTCAAATAGTTTGGATTCTTATTAGACGTCGAGTCACTCGGCCTCTCATCTAGATCCAAACTGTTTTTGCAAAGGTCAACACGGCTTTGACCCTAAGATATGTTGTTACAAACGTTCGAAATGAAAGTACAGTAAAACTTCTCTAAACTGGAATAATAGAAGAGAAGAATTTAGATTGTTTAGACAGGCGATTTTTTAATGCAGAGCGAAAGTCATGCAGCTGTCTGCATGACTTTCACCCTAAATTAAGATGCCACCTGTCTCCAATGACGATATTTATACTAAATTTAAAGTCCGGTTTAGAGAGTTTCTATTCTACTGTACACCTTTTCTCGGAGACGTCGATCATTTTGGCAAAATTTGTCAAAAAACAGGATAAAGAATATTCTTTCACTATATAATCAAATCGTCATTTCGACCAGATGTCATCGAATTGAAGATGATAGACTCATTTGCATCTTTAGGTCTCGGCTTAACTACCTCGGACACTTCCTATTATCAACAGTTAATAACTTTAAGTGTACAGCGCACGTGGACTCAAGATACCGACGAAGAAGTAACAATAAACTTGTCTTGGCCATTAAATAACTTTTAAACAGAGTTGTTACGATTCTATGAGATATTGTCGATAGATAAACATTGGAAACTCAGTTTCTCCTTCAATTTGGAAAACCTATTATACTCCTTGGTTAGAGCGTTTTGTCGAAACGACCGTGACACTCTTACGATACACATCTGTTAAAGTCATTTCAATACTGAATTCTTTCCTGAAAAGTGAGCAATAGACGTCTTACACAAACCTGTTTGCAAAGGTTTATTTGTAAATGGTTTATTTGCAACAGGTTAAGGGCTATTCTTTCCATCCTTGTGTCACTTTAAGAGATAACATTTTTATTGTCATATCGCTCTCACGTTTAATCCCGGACCTCTTCAATTTTTAAACGATTGTCACAAAACTGCACTCAAATCTCGCGAACTCTCGCGAGATAAGTAGATAAAACGGACATTTGGCACGAGGGCAAATAATTGAAACATAACAATTCACACGACTCCTCTCCTTAAGATAATGAGAATACGAAACTAAAGACGCTTTTAAACATTTAAAGCATTAATTCAGGAATTCTGTAATAGTTTTACCCCGGTATGGACACAGATCAAATGAAACCAATCTCAACGGTACTTGTTACTGAATACAACATTGAAGAAAACTTATAATATACGTATGAGCGAACATTTAATTATCGTGCAGACGACAAACCTTAAGCAGACGGCAAATAACAAGCGTGCTAAATGCAAATTAACACGAGGACAAAGTGCTCGACTCACATCAGGGAGCAGACTAATTAAGTGATCCGGCGACATTACAGAAACCAATCTCGTGATAAAAGACACCCTGCCCTATAACTCTTGCACCATATGATTTATTTAACAGTATATTTTATCAACTGCCGTGCATAGCGCTAAAAGAGCGTGAAACAGCACTTTACTAAGTTGTAGTCCGATTCAGACACAGAGTGGCTCTTTCTCTGATCTGGATCCAAACTGTTCAATAGTGTCTGGAGAAATGGCATCTCGGTGATCTGTATAAATATTCAAATGATTGAAGCAACTGATACCGTTTAATCAGGATCCGAACACTCTGATACTGTGATTGGTTTTAAAAGGAAGCAACTAGGCAATGAAAATTAAAACAGGATACAGATTTGGAACACAACAATAAGTAGCAATAAGAGGTTAATTTTACATTTTTGTACCTCACAAATACGCCTTTTAACGCCTTTAAAAGCTGAGTAGACTCAGATTAGGTGGCCTCTGTCTGATCGGGATCTGCTCTGTCTGCTTATGGATTAACGTATTTGATGTTACAGTTTTTGCCATGGCTAATATGCTTGTGTTCATATAGTATTTAATATTTCAGATACTTGCTATATACATGTAATTAATGAAGTCATTAATTCGTTGTTTGAATATTCGTGAGAGAAAGGGCCAAAGGTAATATGGCTGTAAATAACGCTTCTTTGACAATATTCTGAAAGTCGGCGATCCTTCGAAAGCAAAAGTAGCAATGCGAAAAAAGAAACTTGCAGACTTGGTTTTATTGAGTCTGTTCATGAGTAGTGATTACATGTGCAACACTACCCACGTCCCTAGCATCGGCTTAAGCAGTATTCAGTTTTCAAAACTAATAACATCAAAACTAATGATCCCGAAAGACCATCTTCAACCCATTCCCTCATATTGACGCCTGTTGATGCCTCTGTAAAAGTCACTTTTGAGACAATTGTGATAAATAATGCTCTATTTATCACAATGGTTTAAAAACTACACAATTCCATTTTCCCCTTTTTGTAATAACTGCTCCCTTTTGTTAGATTTATTCAAAGAGCTGTACTCTAAAAATAGCCTATGAGGGAATGAGTAAAACTGACATACTATTGTCTGGAACATTCTATAATAATAGTAATAAAGAACACCTTATATCGTAATATCTGAACAACTTATATCGTAAAATTTAATTCATATTGCAACTCGTAATTTCTTGTTCAAGACTATAATACTAGTGTGATATCGCGAACAAATAAGGAACCGATAGGAACACCACGGGGAACCAATCCAAGCATCATCGAGTATTAATGACAGACAGGGAATTAAAATGCACACGGGGTTTGTCTATTAAAAACGCGATCAAATAACACCCGTTCTTTAATATCAAATATCCGGCCTTTTCAGTTATTATTCATAAATCACTTCCACACCCTACTACTTTCCGTTAAACAAATTTATTTTTTTCTCTGTTTACAAATTCATTTATAGACTCATTGCCTTTGCACATTGCCTTTGATAAGCCCTATACACAATGATTAGCTACGTTTGTACATTCATGAACATTTATAAGATTATTTTTATTTAATGGCTATATATAATGAATATCTACATTCATGAAAATATATAAGATTATTTTCATTTAATGGTTATGAACAAGAGAAGTGTTTTGACATTGACATAACCTTTATAGGCAGATCTATAATATTCTATTACAAAAACAGAAACTGACTATGTATGTCTCATATGTTCAATAAATAAATGAGCGCTTAAGACAGGTTCTATTGTATACATTATGTCGTTAACAAACTTATGTTCCCTCTGCACCGTTACATGTTCAAGTACGACATATTAGACTAGATGAAGGTTGACGTACGATTATCAGTTGAAGTCCAATTCCGAAAGTATTTAAAACCGCTTCCATTCAGTCTATATTCTCGAACATATTACTAAATCATTGCTATTAACTCTTTCGGCGCCAATGTCACCTGTTGACACCTTTGGAAACAGTGCAGTCCCAGGTCAGATGCCGTCTGTTCAAGGCGGCATCTGACCTGGGACTTCACTGTTTTCTGTATTATTTTATCCCAAGCATACAGGTTTTTAAAAACAAATGTTTTACTAATATACCTTTATTATTTAGTTTAGAATTATATTTAATATGAAATTATTATTGCAGACGACACTTTTAAATTTGGCACCAAAAGAGTTAAGGGCAATAAGTCACAGAAGAATTGTGAAAACAAATGTCGGTAATAAAACGTTTATTCTCAGAAATTGAAACCGTAAAATTAAAATGAGCGGAGTTTGCTTTATTCCGAATGAGTTTTCGCCATGAACAAGCTTCAAAAAGTTCTGTACATTTAAATAAAGAATCAACTATTGAATCAATTTGTTTTATCTATAAATAATCCACACTTTTTCCAAATATGTGCAAACGTCAGAAAAGTCCGCAGTTTTATTAAAAAATGGTAAATAGCCAATGTTTTCATTATTGATTCAGTTGAGACATTATTTTACTAGACAGTGGAAATTATATTGGACAATGATTACAATAACTATTTGAACAAAAGACAATTTGTATGAATTATTCATTCGTTCGTTTCTTTTGAAAGCTGAAAAACAATTTCACAAAGACAGAGTTTTCAACTAAAGGTATTCTGCAAGTGTCATTTCAAACATTTACATTACATAGATATCTCTTTATAATATCACTTGATAATAGATGGACTGGGCGGGCCTTAGGCAGATAAAGAATAACTGAGTATGTAGAGAATGGGATCACACACACTTATAATTCTGGGACCTTCACAGATCGCTTTCATGTTGTCAGGCAATGTAATATGCGTTTATAGATTTGACGTTTCATCCACAGTTTCTCAACAGTCCATCAATATCTGATAGTGTTGATAGGCTTCCAGTAAACTTAAACAACACCATGCAACCACGTCTGACTTAACCCTTTCACTCATATAAACGCATTTTCACGCATTTGCAAACAAAGTAAACCCAGATCAGGCGGCTCCTATAGGAACCGTCTGATCAGGGTCTGTTGTGTTTGCTTTTGACATGATATAGATGTGATAATAAAGTTTTTGTCAAAGCAAACAAAAGATCTTTGAAAAAAGTTTACATTATACAATTTCAAACTAATAAACATCATTCAATTAATCAATATAATTATAATTCACTATCTTAGATCTTGTATGAATATTGAACAGGGAAATGGTTAAGTATAGAACTGCCATATTTCTTCGTGAATGTCCCATACACAACGTCTGTGAATTACATGTCTTTATGACGTTCATTTCCATATACATGTACTTAGATTACAACAGTAACTGTATATTTTGTATACTATTTATTCACAGTGGAATAGTTCACCAATCTTCAACTCTTTCGCTGCCAAAGAAAGATGCCTCTGTGATAATTTAAGTAAACAGTTTAGATCCCAATCAGACGCCGAGTAAACTCTCTGTTACTGTGACCCTATTTTTTAAACAAAAAAATATATATATAAAATGAAAAACTTATATTCGTAAGATAATTAAGAATATATCTAGCTCTCTGATCTGGGTCTACGCTGTTTACAAATGTCAGAACATTCGTTTCCCGCATTCAAAGAATTCTAAATACGTTTTTGTAGTGTGTATGGAGGAGGGTGTGTTGCAATTCTGTTGTAACTACAGAAGCACTTGTGTTTACGCGGTCATCAAAACGAGGTCTAATTATGGGTGTGTAAGGCAGGTGGTAGATTAATGCCGGTAAAAGGTAATGCAGAGAGCTCCTATAGGATATTTCTGCATTACATTTGCCCCGCATCAAGCAACCACGTGCTTTGTAAGACACATATGTTCAATAAATGAATGGCTGCTGAGGACAGTTGTTTATATACGTTTTGGGATCTATCAGTAAAAGCGTTATCATACGGTTTTGATCCAGTTGAAACGCTGACTGTATTTTGTAACCCAGTGTCTCCTCATGATCCAAACGTTTAGACACGTTATACATATACAGTAGAACCACTCTTATGCGACCACTTAACGAATAAACATATCTGCCTTTATAAGCAGGTGGTTGCTTAATGCAGGAAGAAAGTTATGCAGAAAGCTCCTATTGGAGCTTTCTGCGTAACTGTCGTCCTGCATTAAGCTACCACATGCCTCTGCCGCTGTAAAACATGCCCCTTTTTGCTGGTCGCATTAGAGGGGTTTTACTGTATATGTAAGACATAGAAGAATATACTTTTAACACTTTACCTGATGCACATTCATGTATGGTATACTGACACTTTTTTCATGCACTTTTTTATAATGGAACATGAACACATGTTTTAAGGCTATGTCAGAAATTGTATATTCAGATCTACATTAATATATATGCAAATAGAGCAGACCCTGTTCAGACGGATCCTACACAGGCTACCTGGTCTGTCTTTTCTCTGTTTTTAAAGGCGTGGGGATGTATATATACCAAATAGAGGGTTAAGATCATATTCTAAGTAAGTAGAAAACCCTCAATACATACCCATCGTGCGTTGGTAAATGGTTTAATTTTTTCAAATACCAAAATAAAACATTTTAGGATCATCGAGTCAGAGGCGATGTCTGTGCTATGTCCATCATGTTGATCAACAGCTCGTGTGCTGTGTATTTAAATATTCATTGACAAAGATTGTTCGACAAGATTTTGTTCTGAAATACATTTGATTTTTCTCAGCAACAAATGCACCCATCTAGATGACCAATTAGACATAATTTGTTTCCAGGGAACTAATGAGTGAGGGGCTGGGAAAATCTGAACGAACTTTTAATTTCTTTGTAACTGCTAATTGTAAGTGCAAAACTGGTGATAACAGCAAATATCAGGAAACATCTTTAAGCATTAGCGTGCTGTGTAAGCAACCGCCTGTCAATTAATGCCTTCAAAACTCGTCGTCTAGGCTTCAATATTCACAGTCGTTGTATTGTGTGTTTCTTCTAAACACATGGTTTTAGTGTCAAACTGTATTGAGTTTGATGAGACGCCAGATTAGTGAGCGTCAGACTTGGATCCAGTTTGACGATATGATCTGGTTACCCATGCCGTGTAAAAGATTAACCTTCATGTGTTCTTTCTTGTGCTGTTTAAAACAGGTTAGATCCAGATATGTAAATATGCATTTCATCATAATTCAAACCGATTGGCACCCTGTAGCATTTGGAACAGAATGAGATGAGCGTTTGCTTGACATATTAAGGGATAATTACTTTGTTACATATTCGAATACTTAGATCGAAACCCATTGCAGTGCCATCATCATTTAATTTCCCAGTACCCATGTACGCTTTTGGTAAGGAAGTGAGATTGCACAATGATAGAATCTACTAAAACAGTTTTGCAAAACACATTTGTGATATTAATAGATAAAGGGGCATTACCTATTAACCCTTTGAACGCGGGACTCGACTGGGTTGACACTTGCAGACATTGAAAACCGCGACCAGATGGCTCATATAGTGAACCCTGTCAGGGTCTGCACTTATTGTCATTCCAAATCCAGTCGCAAATTATAATATTTTTATACTGAATGCATCCCATCCTTAATCAACGATGGACCATTTCACTCTCAATATTCATCATTCAAGGGTTTAATGTTTAAAATAGAATGAATGTAAACCAGATTGTTAAGATTTGTACAGATGATACAATACAAAGTACAGTTGACCCTTTCCCTACTATAGACGCTTCTTCACACATTTTGCAAACATAGTAGACACACATAAGACGGCTCCTGTAGGAGTTTTCTGGTCCGGTTTTGCTCTATTTACTTATGAAATAGTAATATATCTGACTCTACCATTCCTATCAATACCAAATACTAATGTGTACATACGCCATTATAAAAGTTCAGCCAATACATATTAATGATATCGTTATGTCTGACGTGATTTTTCGTGAACAAGGAGATAGTTAAACACTTATTTTGTGGCGACACAAAATAAGTCTATATGTGGGCCGTTTAGACATGTAATGCAGGTCGGAGTAATACATTTTGTATTAAAGCTCCCAAAGGACCACATGTGTAGAATTCAAGAAGTTGTGGCGTTTTCATGAATATGATCAAATATTTATCCATTGCCTTGTTCCGCTGTAGATATAATGTCTGCTCACAATTGGACCAGTGGTAATTTTGACGACCTCCTATTCGACAATGCTTTTGAGAAAATATTCATCAAATGCCATGACACAAGCTTTTCAGAGACAATAGACCAATTGTCAAACAGCTTTGGGTACTGATGAGACGTCGAGTTACTCGGCATCTCATCTGACTCCGATTAATTTGCAGATAAGACTAAAACATGTAAATATATATGCATGCTGTAAGAAACTTCACTGTCTAATTGTTTATACGACTGTAACCATTCTGTAACCATTTCAACGCTACATTTTCAGAGATGAATAACCCACTGGTGTTTCTCTATTGAATCTGGCTTATGCTCGCTAGATGATTTTGAATGGCAAACAGTGCATACCCTAATCAGGGAACTTCTCTGGTCTGGATCTACACTGTTTGTAATTGTCCGTAAATGTACCAAACAGTCATTGTCTAATTGCTAAAACCCTTTCCCTGTTTAACATTTAATCAAAATTGTATCACCTCATTAACATTCATGACCAGAATCGATAAAAAAAAATCACAATGATGGAAACTGTAAGCTTAGATCTATAAAATTCCATTAGCAAACAGAGCAGACCCTGATCAGACGGCTCCTATAGGAGCCGTCTGATCTGGGTCTACTCTGTTTGCAAATGCGTGAAAACACGTTTATATGAAGGAAATGATTAAACATTAGGTAGCTAAAATGGTTGCGACGATATACGTACATGTATACTAGGTACACACACTTTGGTAAATACAATATTTGGAGTGTGATAATACCACACTTTAACCCTTTACCCGAAACAGACACATTTTAACGCATTTGCAAACAGAGTAGATCCAGATGTAGTGACCGATTTATCAGTGTCTGATATGTTTGTTTATGGAACTGTATACAGTAAAACCTCTCTATAACGGCCACTAAATTATATTAAGTATTTTGTGTAAAAGGCAGGTGGCTGCTTAAAGCAAGGAGAAAGTAAAACAGAACGCTCCTATAGGAGCGTTCTGTTTTAATTTCACCTTGCTTTAAGCAACCACCTGCCCTAAATACCAACTTATTAACATAATTTAGTGGCCGTTATAGAGAGGTTTTACTGTATATCCGATTATAAAGGTTCTAGCGTGGCTTAAAAACCATTACCTTTATAAAAGCCCACGCTATTAATTATTCATGATGTTAGCATTTCTTACATGAATATTCATTAGGTAATTAGTTAAACATTATATACAACTCATCGTATTACATTATCCATAAATAAACATTGCATTAGTAAACAAAGGTCATCGTCCAGTCAATATAAAGTAATGAAAATCTATAGGAAAAGTTAGAATGTTGTAAATTATCCTGAACATCTAATAAACATACGTTCACATTAACCCTTTCTCTCATAAATATTCAGAAATAATGACATCATGCACATTTATTAGCTGATTTTTCATAATGGTATATGACCGGTATTGTATAGACTTTGGCAGAAACAGTAGAGTAAGGTATTTATAATTCTATAAATAAAAAGAGCTGACCCTGATCATGAAGGAACCGTCTGATCTGAGTGTACTCTGTTTGCAAAGTCGTTAAATGCGTGTCTATGTAGTAAAGGATTGCACAGAATCGTCAAAGTATAGATAAATCAAAATATGAGTACTGTATCAATATATTATACATGTATTTATACTGAATGGTTGAACGTTATGTAGCCCCAATCGATAGTGTGACCCTTTTCGTCATAAATATTCATGTAAGAAGAAAATAACATTGTGAATTATGTATTTATTACCTGAATTTTTAAAACACAGGACATTTTGAACAAGGTGGAAACTGCAGAATCAGCTCTATATTATGTCATAAGCAAACAGAGCAGACCCGGATCAGATAACTCCTATATGAGCCGTCTTCTCCGGGTCTACTCTGTTTGCAAAGATGTAAAATGCATATATGGAGTAAAGGGTTAACGAGTGACCAAAGTACGTGTATAGTTCAATCCTATATAAGTAGAATATAGAACTGGACACGAAACTTGCTTATATACAAGACAAATTGTGTCAAAATTGAAATCATACAGGCTGAACATTTGTAAAAGACATAATTGTTATGTGTATGGCAAAGAAAGATAAACTGGTGATCATAGTTTCAAGTTTGAAATATTGAAACTTTTAAATTTATTTAACCCTTACAGTGTGGGACACGAATCGCTAATGTCCGTTGCAAACAGTGTAAACCCAGATGAGAAGGCTCCTAGCGGAGCCCTCTCATCAGGGTATTCCCTGTTTGTCACGTTACACTTTTCTTTATAAGAATTCCTACATATTCACCATAAGCTTGACCTGTTTGAATTTTGGAATAGTCCATTTGAAAAGTCAGCGTCGTAAGGGTTAAGCAAACTGTGTTAACAATGTGCACGAGCCTTATCCCACTGTGACAACACGCTGTCTACTTCCTTTCGGATTTGAAGTGACTTTGAATAATGGCAAAGCTTTTGAGAAACAATTGACAGAGTGTCATAGCATTTGCGAAACTGTTGAGCAAGTGTCAAATGGCTTAGATTCCGATGAGACGCCGATTTACTCGGCGTCTCATCTGGATCCAAGCTGATTTCAAATGCGACTTAAGTCGCGGGTAACTTGATAAAGATTAACTATTAATGGTTCAACACGTCACGGAGTATATTACCATCAAACCGGTTAAAGTATCAAAAATATATATTAAAAGTCACAGAGATTCTACAAAACAATTGGTAAGAATTAAATATAATTCATCTTGTACATCATATACAGTAAAACCTCTCTATAACGACCACTAAATAACATCAAGTAGTTTGTGTTAAAAGCGGGTCGGATTAACGTCAGTGGACTATCATTAGATTATGAATTGTGATACAGTAAAACCTCTCTATAAAGGCCACAAAATTACATCAAGTATTTTGTGTTAAAAGCAGGTGACTGCTTAAAGCAAGGAGCGTTCTGTTTTACTTTCACCTTGCTTTAAGCAGCCACCTGCCCTAAATAGCAACTAATTAACACAATTTAGTGGCCGTTATAGAGAGGTTTAACTGTAAAACCATTTTAGCGGCTTTGCAAATAGAGGAGAGCCAGACCAGACATCCGTTAAAGTATAGTTATCTGATCAAGATCTGCTCTGCTTGCTTATGGAATTATAAATTATTTCTTGTCTCAGATAAAAATAATATTTTAAAGATTTACGTTATGAAAATTAAGTTAATGACTATTCATGAAGTGATCAAATCATGCCTAAAATTTTATGAGGCGTATCATTATGACGTCAACAATACATTTAGTACAAAACGGCAATGACTTAAACCTTATCCCGCCATACACATTTGGATCACATTTGCCAACAGTTTGGATCCAGATGATATGCTGAGTAACTTGGTGTCTCAACAGAATCCAAACTGTTTGACACTCGGACACTCGCTTCTTTACCCTTTACTCCATACGTTCGTCTTTAGAACTTCGTCTTTGCAAAGAGAGTATACCCATATCAGACGGCTCCTATAGGAGCCGTCTGATTAGAGTCTGCTCTGTTTGATTTGAAATAATATAGATATGATTCTACAGTTTCTGCCATGATCAAAATTCCCTGTGTTCATATACTATCATAATCATTCTTCAATATCAATTAATTAATATTCATGGCGTCAACAGTTCTTAAATGGATATTTATGGAGTAAAGGGTTAAATGGTTTGACGAATTGGAGGTAAGTGAAAACTACAACATATCTGAGAATGGGTGTAAGAGCAGACACCAGTTGTTTCGACAGTATAATGGTAAATTAACCCATAATTATATACACGCACCTCTTTTTGATGGTCGCTTAAGACAGGTTCTACTGTATAAAGGGTCATGAAGTTTATATTACAAGAACGTTCCTACAGTTCTATTCTAAGCGACGATATTACAGAATATAAATACTAGGAAGGCAGAGGATAATTCCTTGTAGGGCGTGTCCCTTAATGAACATTAATGCACGAATTGGTCACTCCAGGCATGTTGGTTAAATTAATATTTATATTGTACAATTTTCAAAGGAATGTTCTTAAACTAAAACTGTATGATCTAATCATTTATAAATCCATAGACAAACTTTGCAGACCCTGATCAGACTGACAACTCCTACAAGGAATGTCTAATCTTGGTGTACTCTGTTTGCGAATGCGTTCATATGCATTTACATTATGGAAAGAGTTAATTACTAAACCATTTACCTGGTTAATTTTATGTAAGAAATAATGACATCATGAATATATTAACCAGATGATTTTTATTATGATATATGAACACTTGATTTTTCTACCGTTGCAAAATGCGTACATTACATCTGTATTCTGACATAAGCAAACAGAGCAGACCGTGATGAGACGTCTTCCATAAGTGCTGTCTGATATGGGTCTACAGTAAAATCTCTCCATAACGACCACTAAACTACAGGTGGCTGGTTAAAGCAAAGTGAAAGTAAAACAGAACGCCCATACAGGAGCGTTCTGTTTATTTTCACCTTGCTTTAACCAGCCACCTGCCCTAAATACCAACTAATGAACACAATTTAGTGGCCGTTATACAGAGGTTTTACTTACTCTCTTTGCGGACGATACTTGTATAAACGTCGGTATCAGGTAAAGGGTTAAACTTATTTATGCATTGAAGTCTGCCATTTTTAACTTAACCCTTTCTCTGTTCTATGGTTATTACAAATTTCAAACCCTACTGAATATTCTTGGACAAAAAAGGAAGTTGGAATATTGTAGCAAAATTAAAAACTAAAGAAACAGATCTATTAAAATCCATTAGCAAACAGAGCAGATCCTGGTCAGACGGCTCCTACAGGAGCCATCTGGTCTGGGTCTACTTTGTTTGCAAATGCGTGAAAATGTGTTTTTATGAAGTAAAGGGTTAACTGATCTATGTGTAACATTGATATTTATTATGACTGCTCAATACTGTTATGGTTTTACCACAGCCACTTATATGTTTAGAAACACAGTGCCCATGTACACTGCATGTTTGTTGGAACCAAACTATGTATTACATTTACAATGCATATTTTTGTACCTTAAACTACAAATATAAAGCTTATTGCAAAGTGTCTGAAGTGAAATATTCGTTAAAATGAGCGTCATATCTTGATGGTTATTAGAGCTTGCATAGAGCAGACAGTTGTTTTTTTAAGTAAATTATATACTTTTAAAAATTATGAAACCAGAAAAGTTATTATTTAAACGCTGTTTCCTATATTCAGTAAGTGTGAATGATGAAAATACCAGGGTCCGAGATTTTAAAACTTCTGAATCTGAATCTGAGTTCATTCTCAAGTATCTAACTGGACGGAGTTTGAGCAAACTCAAATCCTGACCGATCAGATGCTTGAGAATGAAATCAAACTCAAGCAAAGGGATTTTTAACCTCGGACCCTGTAAGTATATACATGTAACAATAAAAAGTAAACCTCACTCACCTAATTGGTTACGGGTAAAATCAACAGGTGTCTGTCCCCTAAAGTCCTGAATGGTGGGTTTCTCAGCGCCATCCCGCTGTTCCTGCACGCGTGCCTCGTGCTGGGCTGTTGCTTCCATCATGGTTGTTATGGTTATTAGTGGGCTAATGCCTTGGAGAGCCATTATCAACAGTCGCAACAGCGAGGATCCTCCCAATTAGTGAGAGGTGACGCCTTAAGTAATGCCAGTGACTGTCCTGTTATTCCTTGATGCTTAGATTTTCTCTTACACGTATTCTAGTATTTCATTTTATTATTGAAACACAAAAACATTTATTAAACAACGTCAGTCCGATAAAGTTTAAATGTGTACAAAATTTTAATTGTCAACTGAATAAATACAATTTCTTCAAATGATTGAAATTAACAACTTAAGACATGGGACATCATAGAGTTAAATGTATTATTCCTATTCTCATACACCACGCCCCTTTAGTTGATGCCACTGTGGTTGTTTACAGTTAGCAGCATGAAACCACGCCTCCTTATTGGTGATGCGATCTGTGACAGAATAGAGAGGCCGCGGACTGGATCATTGATCGAAACGTCAGGAAAATAGAGTGGTTTTATCTAGTTTTCCAATAATGTCATTGCTGCGAATGTAAGTGTACATCGATGGACGGACGGAGACTGTTGAATACAAGCAATGTGTGCAAACCTGTTTTGCGGACGTTTCACTAAGAACATTAAGATGGCATGTTCAACATAATATGAGTTGTTATATATATACAGCTACCTAAACATTTTACTCGATGAATATTAGTCGTTAAACAATGAATAGCTGACTATCAAATCGCAGAAACATTTTAATGGCACCACGAAGAAGGGGACGTATGACTGTGGCACAAACTGTAGAATCATGAATGTCTATATCAGTTCGTAAGCAAACGGGGGAGACTCTGATCAGATTCGTTTTACAGAAACCGTCTGTTCTGGGTCTACTCTGTTTGCAAAACGTTAAAAAGCGCATATATGATGTAAAGGTTTAGTTGAATTCTGCATTTTTAGGATATGCAATAAATATGTTAAAGCTATTCAACGGTTAACTACCACTTACTGATGGGACATGGGAGTCTTAAAGGGTAGGCGCTTAATTCAGGGCAAAAGTAATGCATGGTGATTTCTGCATTTATGTTAGTTCTGCGTTCAGCTACTGCCTAAACCACTCAGAAATTAGACTTCTTTTTATTGGTCGCTTAACCATTTACCTTAAAGAATGACATTTTGAAGCATTTTCAAACAGAGTAGATCCAGATCGGAAAGCTTCTACAGGAATCATCTGATCCGAGTCTACTCTGTCTGCAAATGCGTTTAAAGGCGTATGTATGGAGTAAAATATTTAATTGTTTGTTTGTGAAATAATATATCTATATAATTACATGAATACAGTTTTTGCATGGTCCAACGTATCTTAACCTACAATGCCATTTTGAAACTTCAGCAAATTATTATTCATACAGTCTATATTTCTCGCATGGATTTCCATCAGATAAAGGGTTATGTCATATGTAACTGTGTCGCCTGAAAATATATAAAATGAAACCCCCATTTAACCCATTCCCACATATTAACGACTTTTGACGATTCTGTAAAAGTCAGTTTGTGAATCAATTGTGATAAATAGAGCATTTGCTATAGGAGCAAATGCTCTATTTATCACAATGGTTTCAAACTACTACAAAATTTCCTTTTCTCTAGTTAATGTTCCTTTCCGGTAGATTTATTCAAATAAGTTGTATCTAAAATAGCCTATGGGGTAATGGGTTAATGGGACGCGTATTAGGATTAAACATGGATGGAATTAAAAGCAAATGGTTGCTTAATGCACGACAGGAGCTTTCTGCATTACTTTCACCATGCATTATGCTTCCACGTTCCTTTAAGAAATAAAATTAGATCTATTTTGGTTGTTTTGATATATGCATTCAAATGTTAAATTGTTTTAATAATGATCAATAATTATGCTCCTTGTTTATTGATATCAATGTGTTATATTTTCAATGTGTTTTTGCTTTCAACGTATTATGCTTTCATACAACCGTGTCATTTTCAGCATTAAGCATGGGGTTTTGCTTGACCGACTGTCGCCCTTTTTTGACCTGTTATATACTTCAGAAATAATTATCTCAGTCCAGAATTAGATCACTGATCTGAGCGAACTTTATGAACATCCCGAAGATGAACTGCCAGTACCCGAAAACATACTATGACGATAGCATTACGAGTATTTCAAAATTGTTTCAATTATAACATATTTGTAATAAGCTAAGAATTCACAACATTGAACTGTTTACTTCCTGCAGGAGCCAACTGATCAGGGTCTGCTTTGTTTGCTTGTGATACAATATCTATATGATTCCACAGTTTCTGCCATTGACCTCTTGTGTACTTGTGCTATTATAACAATTAATCTAATTAATATTCATGATGCCATTACGTCTTACATGGATATCCATGGAGTAAAGGGTTGAGAAATAATGAATATATGAATATAAATTAACTGACGTTTTATAATGGCATTATGCGCAAAGGGACTGTTTACCATGGTAGTAACTGTAGAATCATATCTATATTATTCATATGCAAATAAAGCAGAACCAGATCGGATGGCTTATTTGGGAGTCTATGAACTGGGCCAACTCTGTTTGCAACGTCGTTGAAAGGCGTATATATAGAGATATAGGGAGTGAAGGGTTAAGCACGCTGTTGATACGTACAAGAGTTAAGAAAGACTAAAATTTAACCAATAACTTGTCATAACATATATTTTTTATTACCCGAGAATAGTTTAAAGACGAAACTAACTCAACGTGTATGAAATACAGTTAAACCCATCTAAACCGAAATTTTAATAAAGAACACTTGAAGGCAGATCTTTATTGCATGGTGAAAGGCATGCAGAAAACTCCTTTTTTGTGAGCTTTCTGTGTGACTTTCAACCTGTTTTAAGCTACCTTGATACTAAATTTAGCATCCGGTTTAGAGGGGGTTTGCTGTAATCTAAAGGCACAATGTATAAGCAATATATGTAAACAGAAGCTATACACGCGGAACAAATGCAGCACGTGCAGCGGTTTATTGAGAATTTATTCACGGTTACATATACATGTATTTATGTTTTATTATGAACTGAAGCAGACGGAGGTCGTGTTATTGTGTTATGGTTATATTCTATACAGTAAAATCGTACTAAAGCGACAACCAAAAACATGTATAATTCTGGATCTTAAGGTCATATAGTAACTTAATGCAAAACAAAAAAATAAACCAAAAGCTCCAAACGGAGCTATCAGCATTACTTTCGTCTTGCATTAAACAACCACCTGCTATTATAGACACACTTCTTTATTCATAAAGAGGTCGCTTTAGAATGCTTTTACCATGTACATGTGCTTGTTCCCCAGACCCCAATATTATGTGGCTCCAGTTTCTACAAGAGCAGTGTGCTGGAATTTGCCACCAATGTAGACCCTGATCAGATGTCTCTTAGATGGGTTCCTCTGATGAGGATATGCACTACTTCTAATTAACAATCCTCTATTTTCCTGTACTATATTTATTACAAAGTTCAATACCTACTGAATATTCATGGACCAAATAGGCATAGTGAAATACGGAAGATGGAAGATTGTAACCATTTTAGAAAGTAAAGAAACAGAAGCCGTCTGATCTGGGTGTACTCTGTTTGCAAATGCGTGAAAACACATTTATATTAGGGAAGGGGTTAACAGACGGGTCATTCCACCATTTAAAGATGTACCGAGCTCATTGTTTTGCTAAGTTTGCGCAACAAAATAACTACAGAATGAGAATCTGTCCTTTGAAACATGGTGCTAAAGCTACGGTAAGGAAAGAGTTGTTTATATCGAAAAAAAGAGTCGGTGGGGTTCTAAGGATTTCGCAACATTGATGACATGAATATGTATACAACTTTTGGTGACGATTGAGTTGTACGAACACTGGAGAGAATGTAACTTTAAAGGTATATTCTACTCATTTGTTTTTTATGTAATCGATAAAAAAACAAAATGCTGTACACATATTCATATAATTGAATTAACACGTACAACCCAGTTTCCAACAGTATATTTATATTCTGGTAAATATTACGGCTAAATAAAAATAAAGCCGACTTTTTAAGAAATGCAACACTTCGTCGATTTCACGGACTTGTTTGGCCAGGTTCCGATTGACTCCGTGAATATAAACTAGTTGTTTGCAATGGTATGGGTCTGTCGAAGGTAAGAAACAAAATTTACAAGCGAATGTCTCGAGCGTAAAAGCTGACCTACGCTGCTATGAGTGCGTCCTATACACACAATATTTACGACAAATTCAAGTGATTGGCGGATGCATTTCCGTTGGTTTCCGTAGCAATAGAACATTCTTCATTTTATTTATACAAACAACCTTTCACGTAGGGTCTCCTGAGCTCTTAACCCATTACCTCATATGCTATTTTTAGATATAGAAACTCTTTGAACAAATCTACCGAAAAGGATCATTAATTAGAGAAAAGGATTTTCTTTAGAATTTGGTAGCTTGAAACCATTGTGATAAATAGAGCATTTGTTCCTATAGGATCAAATGCTCTATTTATCACAATGGTTTCACAAAATGACTTTGACAGAGTCGTCAAAAGTCGTCAATATGGGGGAATGGGTTAATTTGTTCAGGTTTCATAGATTCCGCTGATTCTGAAGTAATTGTGTTATACTACATTTACGACAATATAATACGCAGAATGCATTTTTAAAAGCCCACAGGCATACACATGAATAGTCTTCATTCTCAGCCTATGTTGGTGAAGAAAAGACCCGGACCATGGATATACAGTAAAACATTTCTAAACCGGAAATGTAGCAGAGAAGAATTTAGATACTTTTAGGCAAGTAGTTGCTAAATGCAGCCTGAAATACATGCAGAAAGCTCCTAAAAGTACTTATTCATGACTTTCACCCTGCATTAAGCTGCCACCTGTCTCCAATGCTGATGTTTATGCTAAAATTAACTGTACAGTAAAACCCCTCTTAACCGGAATTGTAGTAGAGAAGAAATTAGATACTTTAAGGTGGCTGCTTAATGCAGTGTGAAAGTCATAAAGAAAGCTCTTAAAGAAGATTCCTGCATGACTTTCAACCTGCATTAAGTTGCCATATGTCTCCAATACCTATATTTATACCAAACTGGACGTCCGGTTTGGAGGTGTTTTACTGTACTATCGTTTTGTGCCAACATTTAATGTCATGTCGTTTGATATCTCTGCCATTCTGAGAACCAGTTTACTTTATTGCTCTAGGGGTGATCACGCTTTACCATGTTCAAGTTAAGCGCGACCTAACTGGCATTTACAAACATCTTGAATCAAAATGAGACACCGAGAAACTCGGCATCTCATCAGGATCCTAACTGCCTGACACACGAACAATATTTTCTCATACGTTTGATCGAATCGGAAGTCAATGAAAAGTTCAGCAAATTAGAGATTATAAATATTTTATATTTTCAGCATGGGAAATGTTACGATACCTTACGATCGACGTGTTTCTTTCGCAATCGTCAGTAATGTGCAATGAATCAACGGTCACATGGCACTGGTGTAACCCTTCGGATGTTAGCTGTGTCATGACTAGAATCTGCAAACAGTATGGATCTAGATCAGGCGTGTCATCAGGATCCACATCTGTTTGACATCTAGTCAATAGTTTTCAAACGCTTGAACGAATCGGAAGCCGGTACAAAGTTCACCAAATCAGATTTTGAGCAGGTATTATTTTTCAACATAAGAAGTGTTAAGGCATTAAAAGATTAAGGATTATATCTGTGTAATCAGATAACACCATTTACTTCCTTTAATTTCCGATTCTTCGATTTCCTTCAATAATTGAAAACGATATAAACGCAATAATGTTAAAAGACACGCAATAAACCATTCAATACTTTGATCCGAGAGCAAACGCGAGGAAGACGCCAAAGCCACAAAGCAACTTGTCATTGTTCTAAAGAACATTTCTCCGCTAATACTGATTAACATGCTGAGCAAATACTTCGTCAATAAAAATGTCTTCTAATTCAGTGTTCGAGACAAACTTACCTCAATTTAGTTTTGTTGACCTAATCATAGAATCAACCAGGTTGGATCCTGATGAGTGAGTTACTCGGCGTCTAATCTGGATCCAAACGTTTACAACGGTAATCACGAGTTCGCTCGCCAGTTAACCCTTTCGCTGTTCTATGTATATTCCAAATGTCAATACCTATTTAATATTCATAGACAAAACAGTCATAAAGAAATATGGAAGGTGGAACATTGTAGCCATTTTAGAAAGTAAAGAAATAGGTCTTTCA
Organism: Azorinus chamasolen; assembly: GCA_963576725.1. Taxonomy (NCBI): domain Eukaryota; kingdom Metazoa; phylum Mollusca; class Bivalvia; order Cardiida; family Solecurtidae; genus Azorinus; species Azorinus chamasolen. Next base: position 31,949,218 of record OY755239.1, on the reverse strand, counting down.
AATTGCATTAGCAAACAGAGCAGACCCTGATCAGACGGCTCCAATATGAGCCGTCAGATCTGGGTCTACTCTGTTTGCAAATGCGTGAAAACGCGTTTATATGCGGAAAGGATTTAAAGGTCAATAGTATTGTTCTTTATTGTGCATTACACTGCTACATAGTAACTTATTAGGATACTAGAGGAAATGGGCTTTTAACCGTTTTCCTAATTAACATCTATTCTGTTAACCATTGTGATTAACAGAGCATTTGCTCCTATGGAGCAAATGCTCTATTTATCACAATGGTTTCAAAAGGTGACTTTTACAGGAGTGTCAAAATCGTCAATATGAGGAAATTGGCTAAGAAACATTAATTCTTTCACGACAACGGTGGGCGCAAAGCAACTCACAGGACTTGCTGCAATTAACGATTCTATGATCACATAGACGCAGTGTAACACCAGGATCCAAACCGTTTGACACTGGAAACGGAAGTAAATTCCACCATAAAGCTAAAAGGCAGACATCCATATTTGCAGCTGAATACTATTTGACGTCAGCATAATTAATAAGTATTGTGTATACGTGTGGGAATGACAATAGATGTTTTTATGGGCAAGGCGCAACAAGAAAACAAACCAGCAGTATACTTTACAAAGTTTTCATTTTTCAATTATTCTAAAAGAGGAAGTCCCTACAAGGTACGCATATTTTCAATAATATATCCTGAAAGTGGGAGATCCTTTGAAAGCAAAAGTAGCAATGCAAAAAGAGAAAATTGCAGACTCTGTTTTATTGAGTCTGTTCATGAGAAGTAATTAAAAGTGCAACACTACTCACGCCCCTAGCACCGGCTTAAGCAGTATTCAATTTTAAAAACTAATAACATCAAAACTAATGATACCGAAGGACCAGAAAATTTAACAACATTGAGAATGAAGTACGGGGCGACTTTTTACGACCGCACCACAAGCATATCATAATTCTTGATATTTGTTATGTTCAATCATTATTATGAAGATTGTCAATTTGAACTTTTTTGAAAAGTGCCCCAGTTATGCAAAGTAAACCGTTTTCATCGATACTTATAAGTTTTGTTCTACAACAAAATATTATCGACATTGGTCAAACAAATAATGCAACTAAAACGCGGGCCGAATAAATACTTATACATTGCCGAAAAACATATCAAACACATAAACGTTTCCTCTTCGGTGTATACGGTATTCGATTTGTTTTCTTGGGATATACTTCTTTTCAGGATATAAACAAATGATTTATGTAATTATTTGGCATTTTCAAAACACGTTTCAAGTAGAGACTATCACTTTATATTACAGAGTAAAATCTGAATACCTGGTTAATATCAAACCTTCCCTGCCCTTCTTAAAAATAACGTTTCACATCCAATAATTATACAGTAAAACCTTTCTATAACGGCCACTAAATTATGCTAATTAGTCGGTATTTAGGGCAGGTGGCTGCTTAAAGCAAGTTGAAAGTAAAACAGAACGCTCCTATAGGGGCGTTCTGTTTTACTTTCACCTTGCTTTAAGCATCCACACAAATTATGCTAATTAGTCGGTATTTAGGGCAGGTGGCTGCTTAAAGCAAGGTGAAAGTAAAACAGAACGCTCCTATAGGGGCGTTCTGTTTTACTTTCACCTTGCTTTAAGCATCCACACAAAATACTTGATGTAATTTTGTGGCCGTTATAGAGATGTTTTACTTTATCATAATTCACACACTAATGATAATCCACTGACGTTAATCCGAGAATGTTCACTTGTCAAAGTAAATTTAAGTAATTCCGTGCCACCAAAGACAAAGATCAGTATGGGTCAGTCTTATTTATGTTAGATTAGAACAAAGTTACGGGTCATATTCAAAACTTTCAGGAAGTAAACAGGATGTTTGTATAATTATCCAAACAGAATATTCCAGAATGAAAAAAAACAAACTATGTCAACAACTTTGCTTCCAGAACTTTCCATTACTTTTAGATATTCTATGATCTTCTTTGACACCAAACAGTATTATAATAAAAGCTAACATGTTTAAATATTAATTAAGGAAAACATTAAACTACATACATGTATTTAGATCTACATTATATTCAAATAATCGTCTTACATAACAAATCTACACATGACGTGCATGGTCTACATTGTCTGCAATATCCAACAAGATGTTTCAAAATACCATTTGTGTTATTTGATTTAGTATATGCCAAATACAAATGTACATTTTACTGCCTTTCTGCGATAATTGCATTAGCAAACTATCAAACGGTGTACATGTGTTATACTTAACCATTCCCCTGTTCTGTATTAAGGCCAAATTTCAATACCTACTGAATATTCATTAACAAAATAGATATAAAGAAATATGGAAGGTGGAACATTGTAGACATTTAAGAAAGCAGAGAAACAGGTCTATCAAATTCTATTAGCAAACAGAGCAGACCCTGATCAGACGGATCCTCTATGAGCCGTCTGATCTGGGTCTACTCTGTTTGCAAATGCGTGAAAACACGTTTATATGAGGGAAAGGGTTAACCTATCTACAACGACTGTTCAAACCAAGTTTTTATGTGCATTAAGGCAGGTGGGAGAAAGTCTTACAAAATGCTTCCATGTGAGTTTTGCATAGCTTTCAGCATTACTGTTTTGGCAGTCATCTGATCTGAAATACTTCAATGTATTTCCACTAATTGGTCGTTTAAGAGATGCTTTGTAGATTATGTAATTCAATATTATATCAGAGCTCCAGATAAGGGTGCGTACCCAATTACTAAATTCGTCATTCCTCCACCAAATCCTATACTGTGATTACTCTTTTGAATCTTCTCTTTGAGACGATTCTAAAGAGTGGTCACGGCATAGAGTTTGGTGGAAAAATAAAGGATTGGTTGGGTTTGGTTTTTATCGAGTTCTACATCGTATTAACAGTATTTCAATCGTAACACGACGCCCAGCTAATTACAGGTGGAGGAAGACCCCAGAGGTTCTTCTGTGCATGGAACAAATTGCATTGTTTCGAGCACAGAAGAGCATCCGGGTAGAAACCACCGACCTACCGCAAACTATTCTTGAAAATGTTGAAATTTACGCATTTTATCAGGACCTCTGTGTAATTATAACACTGTGATGTAACAGGTTATCACAGTTTGAACGTTTATTAGCTAATTGTTATACCTGTAAATCAACAAGGAATGTTATAGTGGTATAGACATGAACATATCTATATTACCGTTATTTCACAAGTTAACAGAAGAGACCCTGATCAACCGGCTCCTACAGGGGTCGTCTAAACTGGGTTACTCTTTTTTGCAAAGGTGTCAGAGGCGTTCCTATGAAGTATATGGTTAAACACATATACAGTTGAACTTCGATATCTCGAAATTCAAGGGACTATACAAATTAGTTCGAGATAACGGAAGTTCGAGTTATCCGATTTCTAATCTGGACCAATTTCTCAACTTCACAGTTTAATGCAGGTCTACAGTAATGCTGAAAGCTCCTGTGGGAGCTTTCAGCATTACTGTAGACCTACATTAAGCTGTGAAATGTATTTTTAGATATGCGTAGTGATACATTGTAAGATTGTATTGTAAGATTGTATTGTAAGATTTTGGAAAAACCGAACTTTAAGTTCGAGTTATCCCGAAGTTCGAGTTATCCGAGTTCGAGATATCGAAGTTCAACTGTATGTGAACATGTAATAAATACATACTCATTTAACCATTTCCCTGTTGATTATTAATGTTAGAAATAATGACACTATGAATGTTTATTAGCTGAATTTGTATAATGTAAAATGTTCAAGGGAAGTTTTGATGTTAGAAATAGTGACATCATGCCTATTTATTAGCTGAATATTTACAATTCAAAATGTTCAAGGGAAGTTTTGACAACCACTGTAGAATCAGATCTGCATCATACCGTAAGCAAACATAGCAGACCCTGATCAGACGGTTACTGCATGAACTGTCAGACCTGGGTCTGCTCTGTTTGCAAAGGAGAGAAAATGTGTTTAATATGAGAGAAAGGGTTGATATGATCGAACCCTACATGTAACTGGCAAATACAGTAAACTCTCTCTAAACTGTAACTCTAGTTGAGAATAATTTAGATACTTTAAGGCAGGTGACTGCTTAATGCAGGGTCAAAGCGTAATGTTAACCCTGCATTAAGCTACCACCTGTCTCCAAGACTAAATTGAACGTCCGATTTAGGAAGGTTTTACTGTAGTTGATAGTTCAACAAACAACATATGCAACAGTGTTGAATGGGTTTTTCCAATAAAGATCGTCCATCCTTTCTCTTAGCAATGTCATTAGATCTTATTGAGTGATTTATTGTAAACGGTGTTTCTATTTCAAACTGTATGACCATAAACCTCAAAAGAGACGGCATTTATGTGCTTTGTTTTAACAGGATGGCTATTTCTGTAACCTTGTGTGTTCCCACCGGGCGTTCAATGCATGTAAAACACACCGAACATAATAAACTGCAAGGTGATTGATCAGTGGCAAAACAACTGTAAGCAAGAGTAATTGATCAGTGGCAAAACAACTGTAAGCAAGAGTAATTGATCAGTGGCAAAACAACTGTAAGCAAGAGTAATTGATCAGTGGCAAAGCAAATGTAAGCAAGAGTAATTGATCAGTGGAAAAACAATTGTAAGCAAGAGTAATTGATCAGTGGCAAGCAAAACAACTGTAAGCAAGAGTAACTGATCAGTAGCAAAACAACTGTAAGCAAGAGTAATTGATCAGTGGCAAAACAACTGTAAGCAAGAGTAATTGATCAGTGGCAAAACAATTGTAAGCAAGAGTAATTGATCAGTGGCAAACCAATTGTAAGCAAGAGTAATTGATCAGTGGAAAAACAATTGTAAGCAAGAGTAATTGATCAGTTGCAAAACAACTGTAAGCAAGAGTAATTGATCAGTGGAAAAACGCATTTCAATGTTTGTCAACACAACAGTTTAACTCATTCTCTCCTAGACTTGTTTAGACAAAACCCCCTTGAAACAATCTACCGAAAAGGAGCATTAACTATAGAAAATGATAATCTTAGATTTGTGTAGTTTTGAAACAATTGTGATTAATATAGCATTTGCTCCTATGGAGCAAATGCTCTATTTATCACTGGTTTCAAAATGTGAATTTTACAGAGGCGCCAAAATGCGTCACAGGAGGAAATGTGTTTAAACCAAAAGCTTACGAAACGACATAAAATGTGTGCATCTAAAGTACATATAATTATTTGAAACCAACGCATATCTCATATAATCGTTTTAAAGATAAACTGTCTTAAAAGTCATATTCTGTTATGGATATTTTTATGAATCTATAGTGTGTTAAGCATTCTTTTGGAGAAGATTTATCAATTTGCTATGTTATAGGAGCTTCCAAATTAATTTCCGATATGAATAAAAACATATAGCAAAAGACGTTCCACATCAACATCTCTAATTGGAAAACCAACTACTGTGGCTAAAGTTTTCTTCCTGATTTCGCAGACCATGCAACAAAAGTAGCGCCGTTGGTGGTAGTAGCTCTTTAGTAAAGGAGGCTACGACCTGACAAATAAATACGGAACATTACGCGATGTCTATTTCCTCAGCGCGTGCGACCGTTTTCCTGTCTTGATTAACCAATCAAAAACGTTGATGTCGAATCACGGTAGAGTCAAATTGAGGAGCTGAATTACCGACGTGTCAGGACCATGGAATATATCAAACTCTGTATGGGATTGAATTGAGTTTTGCATTTTAAATAAGGCAGAACCTGCTTCTGCTAGACTTTCTGTCCCTAACTCGACATTTCACCCGACAAAAGCAGCATACTGCACATAATTGTTTTTGCTAAACCTTATGCAAGATGCATTCAATTTTCCGATAGCAATATCAAATAAAAAACGATTTCTAAATTATCTCTCTACGGTGTCTTGCTATAACAGTGTGATGAGTTTAGCAGCACTGGAAACCTTTCTTGAACATCATTGAATACTTACAGTGTGTATGTATCTATAAGACAGTTAACGTTTAGTGTAAGAGAGCCTAAGACTCTGTTCTACTATTGCAAATTATGATTTGTGGTATAAGTACAAATACTTATGATGAAAAACATATACGGTAAACCCTCTCAGACGCGACCACAACAATGGGTCTAATATTGCGTCTTAAAGGCATGTGGTAGCTTTATGCAGAAAGCTCCTTCGCGATATATTTGCATTACTTTCATGTATTAAGCAACCACCTGTTTTTAAAGATACCCTTTTTATTCAATAAGTGGTAACTTTAGAGGGTATTACTGTATATATGCAAACTCCAAAATAGTCGAATACTATATTAAAGCAAGCTTCGTTCTATCAATGAAAATAATTCAAACAGCTTCTTGATCAAAATTCATGAATGGATTGCGTTCTTATTATGATTTCGTTGCAAAGGTGTGTTTATTGTAGCTAAATACTATCAACTTTGTACCCATACAGTCCTTTTTGTACTTGAATATCAAGTAAGTAAGTAAAACCTCTCTATAACGACCACTAAATTGTGTTAATTAGTTGGTAATTAGGACAGGTGGCTGCTTTAAGCAAGGTGAAAGTAAAACAGAACGCTCCTATAGGAGCGTTCTGTTTTACTTTCACCTTGCTTTAAGCAACCACCTGCCTTTAACACAAAATACTTGCTGTAATTTAGTGGCCGTTATAGAGGGGTTTTACTGTAAATGGTTAACCATTTACTCCATCAATATTCATGTAAAAAGTAATGACATCATGAATATAAATCAGATTACTTTTTATAATGGCATATGAACATAGGGATGTTTGGCTCTGGCAGAAACTGTAGAGTCATATATCTAGATCATATCATAAGTAAACAGAGCTGACTCTGATCAGACGACCCTTGCAGGAGCCGTCTCATCTGGGTATACTCTGTTTGCAAAGGCGTAGAAATGCGTATTTATGAAGTAAAGGGTTAAAGATGTCAAGTAACTTTGTTTGTTAAGCTTGTCTTATTAAGAAACTTTTGCGGCGCAGTATCAACGTGTGCATGACAAACGACGACAAACCGCGGTAGATATTGAATACCTCCCCTCTGTCATCGTACATTATAATTCCACAGTGGAAATCGATACGTGAGCGCCGCTGCGGAAATTGTCATTGTATGGTTGTAGTAATAAGAAATATTAAATATCCCGTTTTCATATCCAGAATAACGTATTTGTCTAGATATGTTATTTGTTTTAATTAATTCGCCGTCAAAATGATAAATGTGATGATGGTTTAGGGCTAGAAAGATTACACTCGGTTAGATTTGAAGATTCGTCGATGGCTTTCGTTTCTGATGTGAGGCACCGAAAAAGATGATGAATTTGACGGTTGTGTGAATTTAATGAGACACCTGATGACAAGGAGAGTGATTGCAAAACGTCGGATGACGGTGTCGCATGGATTCAGTACCACTGAAATGGACACTGAGAGACATACAACCCATAAACCTTACAGTGCGGGACACGAGTCACTAATGTCCTTAGCAAACAGTGTAGACTCAGATGAAAGGGTTCCTAGAGGAGCCTTCTCATTAGGGTCTACACTGTTTGTCATGTTACACTTTTCTTAGAAACATCCCTTAATATTCATCATAAGCTTGGCATGTTTGAATTTTGGAGAGGAATCTAGTCCATTTAAAATTTAGCGTTGTAAGGATTAACCGTATAAACGCTGAATATTTCATAGGGTTCGTTGTTGAATAACTTCCAGGTCTATGCGGTTTTAGATTTATTGGTATAAGATCTGAAACAATGCGAACTATTATAAGCAAAAGGCATACATCAAATAAATCAAAGATAATTAAACAAAGAAAATAAACAAATAAAGCCTGTGGAAAAGTACAATACACGTATACCAGAAGCTGCACAGTATTACAATTTTATCCAGTCACCAGTGACATAATAAAGGGGGTGCAGATAAACTTAGGTTTATTAGGTTACTTCCGGTAGTAGAAGGTTTATTAGGTTAGTAGATAGGCGTAATGATTCTATAACCATGGAACTATTTTAATTTTCTGTAAATATGCATAAAAATCATGTTGACGAAATAGATCTAACAGAAAATTCACCAAAAAAAATATTCAAATGAGAAAAAATAAAAATAATTGGCTATAGCTGGATTCAACGCCTCAACGTTTTCTCCCCTCGTCGGATAAAGGCGTCCCATCTACGGCACTAACCTATTATTCTCTATATCTAGACAACTGTGTTGTGAACAAAGTACAGCAGAACTTGTCTTAATTAACCCTTCGCTTGCTAATCGCGTCAATATACCTACCTGTAAATAGTGAAGACCCAGATGAGACAGCTCCTGCAGGAGCTGTCTCATGTCTCATCAGGGTATTGCTTTCAACTGGATCTCAGATTTCCTTCATGACCGTACCCAGACAGTTGTCCTGGAGGGCCAGACGTCGAGTAAAGTACCTGTGACGTCTGGCGTCCCCCAGGGCACTGTTCTGGGGCCAATCTTGTTCCTTATCTATATTAATGACCTGCCAGACTACCTGCAGCACAGCACGCTCAGACTGTTTGCAGATGATAGTATCATCTATCGTGAAGTAAAATGCGAGCATGATGCAGAGCTGTTGCAGAGTGATCTGGAAGCTGCAGGTAGATGGGAGCAGGATTGGCAAATGCTCTTCCATCCTGATAAGTGTAATGTGCTTAGTATCACACAGAAAAAGAAACCCGTCTCCTTCCCGTATCAATTACATAATCACACCTTAGATAAAGTCAAATCATCAAAGTATTTAGGTATAACCATCCAAGACAACTTGAAGTGGGATAAGCACATACATTCTATTACTAATAAGGCAAACCAATCGCTCGGCTTTCTACGTAGAAATCTCAAGGTAAACGCCCCTAAAGTAAAGGAACATGCTTATAAGGCCATAGTAAGACCAAAATTAGAATATTCATCTACAGTCTGGGATCCTCACACTAAAAATCTAACTAACCAAATTGATAAAGTCCAAAGGAGAGCTGCACGTTATGTTACCAATAGACATCACAACACTAGTTCCGTTTCAGACATGCTTCGTAATCTAAACTGGCCGACACTTCAAGTTAGGAGAACAAGAGCGAGATTAATATTATTTTATAAAATTGTTCATCAAATAGTAGCTATCTACCCTGAAAACGGCCTCTTGGTACCCTCCACATGCAATATAAGAACCCGAACTACTACCAACCCATATTCATATAGACAGATCAGCACATCTAAGGACTCATACAAGTATTTATTCTATCCGAGAACTATCTGTCAGTGGAACATGTTGCCCCTCATCGCACATGAAGCAGGTACAGTCGACAATTTCAAAACAATTGTCACTGTGCCTGTTGTCATGTCAATAACCTCTTCAGTATAAATAGCAATCAGTGTATATAGTTTTAAACCCGACTTTTACTTTAGCACTATTTCACTTCTGACTGAAGCCTGTATATTATACACCGAAATTATTTTTTCCAGCGTCAATACATAATCTTCAATTTTGAAGGAGTATTGTTAATTCGAAGAAGAAGAAGATGGTCTGCACTATTTACAAGTTGATTGTGCAACCAATGCACTCCACAGCAGTGATTGCACAGCGAAATACATGTAGACAGTGAAGATATATGTAATTATACAACAGGGCATAGGTAAAGAGGGAGAAATGTATTTTAAAATTCAGCAAGCGAATGGTTAACATGTATATAACATTGCGTATTGCTAGAACGGCCATTTTTAAGCGGTCATTCACGTATTGAACACAGGGATCCCAAAAAGCACGTAACTGCTTAAAGCATGGGCTTTCTGCATTACTTTCGATCTGCATTAAGCTACCATCTGTCTTAAAGATCCATATTTAGACCTCTTTTAATGGCCGCTTAACCCTTTCCCTGATAAATATTCATGTAGGAAATAATGACGTCATGGATATCAATAAGATTATGTTTTATAATGGCATATGGACACATGCCATTTCGGCTACAGAAATGTATTGGGGACACTAAAAAGAACACGAGAAACAGGTATATTTCCAAATTATTTATTCTTTGAACCATATATAAGTTGTACTCTATGACAAAAAGTTCCTTGGTAACACGTAGTAGAGTTCAAATAACTTATGACAAACAATGCAGACCATGCTTATAGGGCTTCTCTAGGAGATATACCGGTATGATATAAGTCTACACTGTTTGTAAATGCCAGGTAAAAGGCTTTAACGCATTCAAACGGTTAAAGGTCAAAATTCCTCTAAACAGGAATTATAGCAGAGAAGAATTTAGATACTTTTAAGCAGGTGGCTGCTTAATGCAGGGAGAATGTCATGCAGAGGGGCTTTCTGCACGATTTTCACCCTGCATTAAGCTACCGCCTATACTTCAAAGACCGATATTTATACTAAATTGAATGTCTGGTTTAGAAACTTTTTCTGTTGTTATATGCAGATGATACAGTCATTTTTAGTGATGATAAAATAGATCTTCAAATGGCACTTGATAAATTCAAGGATTACTGTGATCTATGGAAGATGAACGTTAATGTCAGTAAAACCAAGGTTTTAGTTTTTAGCAAAGGTCGTTCAAGACGTAATATTAACAGGTTTAACATAGGAAATCATATACTATAGACGAAGTAAATTATTATAAATACCTTGGGTTGCTATTTTCTAGATCTGGAACATTTTACAGGACGAAATTGCAGGTCTCGGAACAAGGTAATAAAGCCATGTTTCCCTTTCGAGAAAAACTAAGCAGCTTTCATTACCATTGGATCTACAGGTAGATCTGTTTGAAAAAATGGTTAAACCGATCCTTTTGTACGGTAGTGAAGTGTGGGGGTTTGGGACCTTTGATATGATGGAGCGAATCCAACTGAAATTTTATAAATATATATTAAACCTAAAAAAGTCGACACCGTCTTACATGGTATATGGTGAAACTGGAGTCATGCCATTGGCCATAGATGTACAAAAACAGAGTAATTGCATATTGGAGTAAAATCATAGACAATATTGAGAATGGTGGTGTTACGAAACTATCTTCTAAACTATATTCAGCAATTTATGAGCTATATTCAAGAAACAAAATAAAGTCACAGTGGATAAATTGTGTAAAACAGTACCTCTGCGAATCAGGATTCTCTGGAATATGGTGCTGTCAAAGTTTTAATAATGCTAAATGGTTAGTCCAATCAACAAAAATGAAACTCACGGATATTTTTATACAAAAATGGTATTCAGAAGTAAACCAAACATCAGATACAAACTTATACAAATATTTTAAAACTTGTTTCACGCGAAATTCTTACGTTGATAAGCTCCCATTATAATCTGAGCAAAACTATAATCAGATTTGTCACCCGGAATCATCGCCTCCCGATTGAAATAGGTCGGTGGAAAAACAAGCCATATAACGAACGTAAATGCACCTCCTGTACTCAAGTAGGCGACGAGTATCACTAATGCAGGTCGAAAGTTATGCAGAAAGCTCCTAGGAGCTTTCTGCATAATTTTCGTCCTGCATTAAGCAACCACCAAATGTTTATTCATTAAGTGCTCGCATAAGAGGGGTTCTACTGTACTTCTATTCCGGCATTGCTCCCTTATAAATAATGACGTCTAGTGTTTATACGTAAAATGTATAATATGGGAGAAAAGCCACAGTTAAGATCGTACTTAACCCTTTAAATGCTGAACTTTCACAAGTGGTCCATCATTATTTCAACGATAGAATCCTTTTGGTATGAAGGGGCATGATTTGCGAGATTACAGTACATCAGAGAGTTCCTCTAGGAACCATTTCATCTGAGTCTATACTATTGTAACATTTTATGCCAGTTGACACGTTTTCCCTAGGAGAGTTATCGAAAAATATTCAGACATTCATACATTAACACTTTCCTTCATATAAATGCATTTTTACGCATTTGCAAACAGAGTAGACCCAGATCAGACGGCTCCTATATTAGCCGCCTGATCAGAGTTTGCTCTGGTTGCTTTTGACATTATATGTATCTGATTCTACAATTTTATCAAAGCAAACAAACTTCAGTTAATGACTATTCATAATGTAATAATTTCTTACATGAATATTGACCAGGGAAGTGTTATACCTCCGACCCTGGTCAGACGCTGTATAGCTAGGGTGTTCGCACGGATCAAGGCTAGTTGACAATCAGGGTATGATGTAACAATCACACAAGAGGTAAAATTGAATTCCCAGACTTCAGCGGACGTCACATTTGAGACAAGCGACGGTGAATAAATCGCCATAAGGATATTCGATAGTCCCCATATGGTATATGGGTCCATAGATTGCTTGTAGGGATAAACCGCAGAAATAAGCATGATTACCAGTCGAGACTTACACTTGAACGTGTCGTCGGTATATACACGGAAAAGGCGTCAAGGTCTGGTATGGATCAGACCTTGTTTTTCTGGAACCATGAACAAAGGAACGCATTTTCACTTTTTTACATTCTCTTGCATTCTCAGCAGTACTAACAATGGTTGCTCATTTTCGAGATTACATGTGACTTAATTATAGTAAGACAATGATTTCCCGCAGGTTTAAGATCAAAATCCCGTTCTGTTGTTGCTGCTTTTTTTCAATTTCTCACTTCATTCCAGCGTAAAATAAGACGGCAGTGACGAGAATATGTCCAGCTTATTTCGACTCAATCACAAATCACCATCCACTACTGCGAGGCATTCATATTTGAAGGAACGTTAAACATAATTGGAAAATATCCTAAGATTGCGACGAAGCGTTTTATAATACGATTTCTGTAGTAATTGGTAGCGCCTGCCTCTTCTGTGACATTTAGCTGCCTGGTCAGTGTCGTCTGCTTCATTTATTTGTTGTCTGCTTCTATTGTGCAAAAGAGTTTTGTATGGTAATTCTTCGCAACAAATATAAAATAGAACTTTCACTAAGCGTTGGCTGATTGACAACGCATATTACACCTGCCTGATCTAGTTCAGAAATACATGTAGGTAACTGAATCATTTCTACAGCACTTTTTGTAACACCTTCAAACTGCTGAACGAGAACCTAACGACAGTTGCACCCAGTTTGGATCCAAATAAGATGTTCAGCGTTTTGTCATGATCCTTACTGTTTGAATGCAGATAGCATTTTCCTACAGAAAGAAAATGTACTTAACATGGTGCAGTTTAACCCTTACAATGCTGAATTTTCAAATGGACTATTCCAAGATTCAAACAGGTCAATGTTTAGGGATGTTTCTACATAAAAGTGAAAAATGCAACATGATAAACAGTGCAGACCCTGATGATAGGGCTTCTCTATGAGCCCTCTCATCAGGGTCTACATTGTTTGCAAAATATATTAGTGAATCGTTTCCCGCACTGTCAGGTTTAAGCAGACGACTATTTATTGAGAGCGTGAAATGTTAACGATTTCCGCCTTAGTGACAATAACGTCTTCGGGACAATTTCATACATGGTGTGACTTTAATGAAACACGATATGACAAATAAGGCGATCATTGGAGGGATGTTCTGACAAGGTGTCAATATGCTTTATCTGTTTATTCTATGTGGCACTGTTAATAAAAAGCGAAGAATTTGTCGCACTCCGGTACATTAACTTTTCAAGTAAAATGGTTGTAATATTACTTACCAATATGACAAGGGAAAACGAAAAAGGAGAAATAATGGTAGTATCAGCAGTAGTAATAGTAGTAGTAACAGTAATAGGAGTAGTAGTAGTAATAGTAGTAGTAGTGGTAACAGTAACAGTAGTAGTAGTAGTAGTAGTAGTAGTAGTGGTAGTAGTAGTAGTAGTAGTGGTAGTAGTAGTAGTAGTGGTAGTAGTAGTAGTAGTAGTAGTAGTAGTAGTAGTAGTAATAGTAGTAGTAGTGGTAACAGTAGCAGTAGTAGTAGTAGTAGTAGTAGTAGTAGTAGTAGTAGTAGTAGTAGTAGTAGTAGTAGTAGTAGTAGTAGTAGTAGCAGTAGTAGTGGTAGTAGTAGTAGTAGTAGTAGTAGTAGTAGTAGTAGTAGTAGTAGTAGTAGTAGTAGTAGTAGTAGTAGTAGTAGTAGTAGTAGTAGTAGTAGTAGTAGTAGTAGTAGTAGTAGTAGTAGTAGTAGTAGTAGTAGTAGTAGTAGTAGTAGTAGTAGTAGTAGTAGCAGAAGAAGAAGTTGTAGTAATAGTAGTAGCAGAAGTAGTAGTAGAAGTAGTAGTAATAATAATAGTAGTAGTCAGTTACTTGACGATTCATTTGGATACAAACCGGTTGCGAAGATAATTATGAATTTACCCGTATCAAGACAAATATATATACAAGTATATGTACATCGAATTATGTCCATCTTTTTCAGAATATTCTTCGTGTGTTCAATAGGGTCTCTTTCCTTTCAAGTTCGCAGCTATTGATTACAGTCACAAAACAGTGCAACGTTTGTGTAGAAACCTTATCAAATTGCGATATCTAATTTGAGATCAGATGAAAAAAAAGACGTGAAAAAATCAAATGATCACAGAACGTTAACTATTAAAAAGGAATGAAGAAAACATGTGGTTGTGACACATTATTTGCATAATCGAATAATATTGATTGTTACTGCTCGTTGTCGGCCTTACTCGGATGTAAAGAATCTCCATCAACAAGCCGAGTAGCTCGGAACCTAATACAGTAAAACCTCTCTATAACGGCCACTAAATTGTGTTAATTAGTTTGTATTTAGGGCAGGTGGCTGCTTAAAGCAAGGTGAAAGTAAAACAGAACGCTCCTATAGGAGCGTTCTTTTTTACTTTCATCTTGCTTTAAGTAGCCACCTGCCTTTAACACAAAATACTTGATATAATTTAGTGGTCGTTGTAGAGAGGTTTTACTGTAATCCGAACTGCTCAACAATGTTTTACTGTTAGACTCACTTAGACATGCGACTTGTTCACTGAGTCTTTATAGTAACCGGCATTCAATATAACAGAAAAAAACTCTAATCCAAACTGTATCCATAGGTAATCATATATTCACCAATGGCAACGAAAAGGTTCACAATCATCCTTGTTTAACCCATTCCCTCATATTGACGACTATTGACGACTCTGTAAAAGTCACTTTGTGAAACCATTGTGATAAATAGAGCATTTGCTCCTATAGGAGCAAATGCTCTATTTATCACAATGGTTTCAAACCACAACATTCTAAAAGTTTCCTTTTCTCTAGTTAATGCTCCTTTTCGGTATATTTATTCAAAGTGGTTGGATCTAAAAATAGCCTATGAGGTAATGGGTTAAAACATGGTGTCCAAATATACCGTTTGTTTATAGATATAGGTGTGTACTCAAATACTAAACCCGTCGTTTCTGAAACAAAACCATGTCGTGACCACTCTTCGAAAAAATGTTTTAATTTACCCATCTTATCTGAACATCTGAATATGTTTAACTGCAGTAGATTTTATTTGATGTCTTGGTTGTATATTTGTAAATGCACATAGAGGATAACCAATTTCTTTTGGTGTATCTTAAAAATCTGTTTCGATAATGGTTTGTTATCCTGTTACAAAAACAACTAGTTCAAAGAACGAGAATGTTTTACTGGATAATAACCCATTTCAGTGACGTTAACCCTTCGCTTGCTATTCACGTCAAATATATCTACCTGTAAATAGTGAAGACCCAGATGAGACAGCTCCTGCAGGAGCTGTCTCATCAGGGTCTGCACTATTTACAAGTTGATTGTGCAACCATTGCACTCCACAGCAGTGACTGTACAGCGAAATACTTGTACACAGTGAAGATATATGTAATTATACAACAGGGCATGGGTAAAGAAGGAGACATGTATTTTAAAATTCAGCAAGAGAATGGTTAATATCAAACTAAATAATTGGTTATGTTTATGACATACAAACAAAATAAAAAGTGTACACAGCTTGGAGCCAGATTAGATATCGACAGACTCGGCATCTCATCAGATATCACACTGATTGACACTGTAACTGTGATCTTAGGGGGATATTAATAGAACTGAAATGGAATGGAGTAGAGTAGCTGATGCGATGTTAGTCAACTTTCTAAAGGGTTAATAAAAAAGGTGAAACAGTACCTAGTTATAGTCTACTTTCAGTCCAAATGACCGCTCAGCCGACTGTACATTTACTCCCCAGGTCATAGAGCCATTCGCCTACAATATTGAGAACTGCTAACATATTGCACAATCATGCTGCCGCAGTACCGGCTAGTGACCCTGACAGGTACCCAGTTTAACCCCTGGGTGGATAGGAGGCAACTTCGTGCGGGTTGGGGACAAAATTTCCGGGAGGGACCGGGATTTGAACTCTGGACCTCCAGATTGGTGGACAAGCACGTTACCACTAGATCACCGCACCACTAATAAGCACGCTGAGGCTATTGAACGTGTCTATAATGTATTGTCATATTCTAGTCGTGGTAAGTAGGCTAAAAACTCTACTTAAATTTATAATAGACATCACTTCATAGCCGTGGAATTTGTGTATATATATATTAGTACTTATATTGCAGGTGACTTATAGGCCCAGTGGGCCGGTTGTTACACATCTTTTTGAAAATAAGTCATTCCTGTACATGTACACGTCCTATAATAAAATACTTACTTACAAACAAAATACGAGTATATAGGGGATACTCAACTTGATATTAAAACTATTCACTCCAAATGGGTTTATCTCATTAAAAAAGACTTGTACTTCGAACTCTTTGTTTAAACAAATAACAATCTGCTCTCGTATTATATTTTAATATCAACCGCAAAAAAATAAGTATCCTCTATCTATTTTGTTTAACCCTTTCCCTATTTATTATTCATGTAAAAGTATCACGGATATTAATTAGAATTAATTTTAAAATGGTATACGAACACATGATAATTTTATATTAGCCCTGATAGTAATTGTAGAGGAGCCGTCTGATCTGGGTCTACTCTGCATGTTTGCAATTGCATGAGAGGTGTTTATATAAAGAAAAAGGGTCAAAGGCGATGTGTTTATGATGTGTTTATGAATGGCGTGTGTTTTAAAAGTATGTAAATAGAGAAAAGGCGTAAATTGTGTTTACGAAACATATAGTATGATGTGGCGATATACGTAAGATTATGAAAGTATGATGTTAAAGTATCGCTGTCGACACTAGTATTGGCCCGTTTTAATAAAATGCATGTGCGTTTTAGTTTAACAATATTTACCCGGAAGTTTCGCGATTGGTTTGCTCGTATGTGCGTTCGATATTGCAATACTATTTTGTTATACTAACAAGAAATTACTAGTGGCGATAGAAGTCGTTATTGCTGATTCACAAAATTTAATACAATGTATGTTTTAAGACGCTCATCATAAAATAATCCAAACAGTATTATTTCAATCATTTATTGACAAATTATCCATAAAAATAGATTCTGTTTTGTAGCTTTGTAGCGGAATTAGACCCGTTATTTTATGTTTAGTAGAGTCATTCCACATGCAATTTCTGATAAACGCTATAATCTATAATATAGTTTAGTTTATTTAAATTACTTCGACGTTCCTTTTGTCCGACTTTATTAAAATCAAAGTCAACAATACAAGTCATGCTGTTTAACAACTTCATGTAATATATTAACTAGCAGCTTTATGTGATAAAAGATAGTCTTGAAACAGTTTCTAAAACACAAGCCTTTACCACATGAGAAAAACTGAAATAATAAATATTCATAACTTGAATTTTTGTTGTAGTTTTGGCCATGACAGAAACTATATACATGTAATCATATCTATATAATTCTATAAGCTAACAGAGCACATCCCGATCAGACGGCTCCATCACAATTGTAACGCTTTGATGTCCTGTTTATGAGAACCAGACCTGGCAGTGCTGCCATTTCTACATTCTTGAGAGATATACATGTAGCTATAAATTATCTTCATATAAATCACCATGTGGGTTATTTACGTTGGGCGCCAAATGTAACATGGTGAAAAAGTTGAGACTCGACTGGGACTCGAACCCAGGGCCTCTGGCTTACCATGCCAACGCTCTACCGACTGAGCTACCAAGCCACACAGTAAAGCCTATCAATTTATTTCACCATAATCTCTACCCGGTTACAATGACATAATGTATGGCAAAATGTATAGCATATAGCATAATGTATGACATAATGTATGACATAAAATATGGCAAAATGTTAATAAAATGTATGGCATAATGTATGGCAAAAATGTATGGCATAATAATATAGCAAGATGTATGGCAATGTGTACGTTATAATGTATGGCACAATACTATGGAAAAATGTATGGCATAATGTATAGCGTGGTGATAAAGCGTGGCATAATACTATGGCATGATGTATGGAATGATACTATGGCATAATCCATTATATAATGTTATGATAAAATACATGGCATAGTGTATGACATGATGTATGACATAATAATGTATGGCATATAGCAGAATGAGTGGAATAATGTATGACATAATGTATGACAATTTGTATGACATGCTGTATGGCATACTACTATGGAAAATGTATGGCATAATGTATGACATGGTGATATAGCGAAATATATGGCATAACGTATGGCATAATACTATGTCATGATGTATGGCATAATATTATGGCATAATCTATAACATAATGTTATGACAAAATTGTATGACATAATGTATGGCATAATGATTGTCATAATGCTACACCAAAATGCATGACATAATGTATGGCTAAACGTATGGCATAATGGCAACATGTATGACATGATGCTACAGCATAATTTGTCGATTTGTGGCATAACGTATGGCATGATGTATGGCATAATAATATGGCAAACTCTGTGGCCTTATGTATGGCATGACGCTATGGCAAAATGTAGAGCTTCTGTAACATATAAACCTGATCAGACAACCCCTATAGGAGCTGTCTTATCTTGGTCTGTTCTGGTTTGGAAAATATGAATTGTGGAGTAAAGCGTTAAAAGTGTCACCAATTGCGAACTGTGATACTAATGTAAACAGTGTGGATCCAGATGAGACGATGAGTAGTCCAGTGTCTCATCAGTGTGCATATTGTTTGGCATTCTGATTATGGTTTTGAATAGAAAGTGATGAGCATCCCACTTTGAAAACTGAATCAGGCGGTAATTATAGCAGAAAGTTATTAAGTTGACTTTGTTGTTTTCATAAAAACTAGAATAGATTCTTGAATGCGATTGTTAACATTTAATCTTTACATTTTAATGAATTCAAATTCTTAAAGTACATTTTTGTATATCTGTTTTATCTGTAGCAGGCTGCAAATAACAAAATATGCCCGCCTCCTTTTTACTGATGAATTCCAACTGCTGTCACATAAATGTATGTATTATTTTAATTCATGTTATTACACTGCTACATGTGTCAGTATAGATCTAATTTAACTCTCTCTAAGTACATTTCAAGACAATCTCATACAATGCAATTGAATCAAATATACACTTACAAACAGTGTACAGTGTATAGAAGAATGATGATACCTCATCTAAATTCAATCAGCACTGTTTGGAAATTACCAATATACCTGGCATGCATGTATGTAGTTTGGAACATGTGCAGTCATTTCTTAACATTTTACATGGTATCCTTATAATGTTAATCTTATTTTCAGCTTGTTATTGTTAGGTCGGTAAAACGCTATGCATAGCTTATGTTATTATGTTATTGTCAACATCGACGCTAAATAAAATCTGTATTGTATTGTAAGTTAACCCTTCCCCCCCCCCCCCCATTTAAACTCCTTTTCACCCATTTGGAAACAGAGTAGACCCAGATCAGACGGCTCCTGTAGGACCCGTCTGATCAGGGTCTGCTCTGTTTGCTTATGATATGATGTAGATCTGATTCTACGGTCTTTGTTGAAGTAAAACATTCATTTGAAAGGTATTCGTTATCAAACTTCAGCTAATACATATACACGATATATGTCATTATATCTTACATAGATATTGAGCAGGGAAATGGTTATCTCCCGTTGTGCCGCGCGCGACCTGACTGGCATTTTCAAACTACAGGTGCCCTTCGCATGTTATGTCTCAACAACAATAACAACAACAACTCCATCACAAATACATTATTTTTTTATCAGAACAGAACACATCTTTATTCAACTTGTATATGCATGTACATTGCTGTTATAAATACATATACATAGCATATGTCACATAGGTCAAACGATCTTTCAGATTGACAGTATATCACAATTACAATCAATTTAGTTATGTGCAAAATCTTTACTTGAAAGTAAACTGACATTTACGTTGTGCATAAAGTGCTGTCTATTCAGATTTGAGATGACTTACATGTAAGCGTTAACAAGTGCGTTTCTTCTGCAAAAGGAATACTTTATATAGAGAGCCAGTTTAACTAAATCCTGACGGTTTTGACTTTGTAGTAGCTGACAAAACTTTACAAAGCTTGGTCTAGCATAATAATACTTTTTATATACTTCTTACGCATGTCTGTGTACGAACTACATATAAGAACAAAATGAAACTCGTCTTCAATATCACGAGTTTCACAGTAGCTACAATATCTTTCATTTCTTGGAGTGTTATTTTTACCGTACCTCCCGGTTTCTATTTTTAATGAATGTGAAGACAGACGCAGCCTAGCAAGATAAAATCTAAGTGTATATGACAATGTATCTAAATATGCTTCAAATCCGAAACAGCTTTTAAAATGTATATATGTTGCTAGTACACCGCTACTATTGATATTCTCATCCCAACCTTGTATAAAAACCATCCACTAATCTTTGTTTAAATATTTTGTGAAAGGATTTCGGGTTTACTATTATTGGATCCATCCAAACATCAGCAAAACCATTTTTACTAGTAATGTTTTAACATTTGTAACCCAGTTTGATTCGCCATTCCTACACTCGGCTAATAAAGTATTGTATACAGTAGATAATATTACATTCTGTGTTGAAACTAACTTCAACCAATATTTAATAATTCTACATTAACGATTAATATACAAGGGATATCTACCCATTTCACCATATATATTGTATGTCGATGTACATCTCTTCACATGTAATAACCTTTTACAATATTTTAGGTGTATTCGTTCTATTTGTTTAGATTTAGTATAACCCCATACTTCACAGCTATAATTCAAAATAGAACTAACAAATGCATCAAATAACTGACATGTAACACTACCTTTCAGGTTCAAACCGTTAATATTGGCCATGAGTGCATTCAATGCGCTCAACCCCTTGCCTACTATAAACTCTTGCTTTAAAACAAAGCTCCCGGTGTAGTTGAAAACCGTCCCAATGTAGTTAAAGTCACAAACTGTTTCCAAAATCTCATCCCCGTATGACCAATTTTCACATGTCATAAGTATATAAAACATACCAAAAGGTAGTTTTCTGACCCAACCAAAGACATTTTTTTTCGCGAACACCCCTGCTCTATATAATAAGAACACTTAAAGTATTATCTCTTGTATATTAATCGTTAATGTAGAATTATTAAATATTGGTTGAAACTAGTTTCAACACAGAATGTAATACTATCTACTGTATACAATACTTTAAGTGTTCTTATTATATAGAGCAGTATAATAAGAACACTTATTATATAGAGCAGGGGTGTTAGCGAAAAAAAATGGGCCAGAAAACTATCTTTTGGTATGTTTTAGATACTTATAACATGTGATTACAAAAATAATGTATTTGTGATAGAGTTGTTGTTTAGACAAAGCATGCGAAGGGAACCTGTTTTTCAAACTGGATCCAGTTGAGACGGCGATCAAAGCGACGCCTTTTCATAATCCAAGCAGTTGGACACTCGATCGGTGGTTTCTAGAGAAGTAAACAAATTGGAAGTAGGGAAATATTGCTTAAGATCATAGTTTTTGCAGACGTCAATTTCTACGACAAGATATGGGTTTACGCGCTATAGTTCAAGTATGGAAGACTTAGAGATGAACTCTATTTCAAAATGTTGTAATAATTGACAGAATGTTATTACATATTTAGTTCGCTTTGATATTGGCGAATCAGGATAAACTTCGGGTTATTTTGCTAAATACACTCGTTCTAAAAAGTCGTTTTTACTATTTCTTTCTCAAATATTGTCGACTGCACAAGTTGTCGTCTGCCTCAAATTTTGTTTTGAATTATCTTCCTTTTTATTTATAGAAATATGATCACAGCGTTAAACAGTGTAGATCATGATCATACGCATAGTCACGTGATGTCTCACCTAGATCTAGACTGTTGGCAAATATTATCACAGAGCAAAAGTTTTGCAGAAGGGAAAAGGCTGAGAAACAATTTTCAGTTTCCAGCTGGCTTTGAGATATGTAGATCTAATATCATTTTGCCGAAAGTAATGGCGGCTGGTTTGGAAACATTGTCAAATATGTAAGAAGTAAAGAAGATACACTTTTGTAGTGTAAAAAGTGTCGTCTGCTCGAATATACTGCCCACTAATAGACAGGTGACTAATGCTTCTTTATATTCGAAACCGTACATGTCTAGATGTGAAACAGTTTGAATACAGACCGAACACAAATGTGTGCGACGTCTTATCCGAAAACAAACTGTTTTCAAAATTAACAAATATTACGCTCAAATACTTAAACGGTATGAACCCTTTCAAAACGTGAACCGAGTGCACTGGAAGTTTAAAACAGTGTAGATCCAGATCAGAGGGCTCCTATAGGGGCCCTCTGATTTGGGTCTGCACTGTTTGTCATTCAGATTCCTCTCGCAAAGTATACCCTTTCATACTTAGTGGACTGTATCGTTAAACAACGGTGGACCATTCCACTTTAAAAATTCAGCGTTCAAAGGGCTAGATGAGAACTATGCCTGTGGGTGTGACGCATAAAGTTTATTAGATATACGATTATATACTGTAGAATATGATCAAAAAGTAGCAGTCCTGTGATCTGTGAAATTGTTATTTTATATAATGTGAACTGAACACTGGCACACTGTCTGCGAACTGATAAAAAATATTTTCCTAACCTTTTCCACTTGCACTTGATCTTGCTGAATTCTCGTCAACTGAAAACTTCATCTGCTTCTTCGTGTCAAACATCACCTGTTCTGTTATTGTTGTTTCAGCCAACAAAAAAAAACAAAACCGGTGCTTCATCTGTATCCAATCTGTTTATGAAGATACGTATAAATTCGCATTTGCCAAGCTTGACAATTCCCTTTATACCAATGCCTTTTCTTTGCAAACAGAAAAGACCCAGATCAGACTGCTCCCATAGGAGTTTATTCTGTTTGAATATGAATTTATAATAAATCTATCTATACAGCTTCTACCAATAGCAAAATGACCTGTATATATTATAAAAGCACCTAATAAATACCCATGATGTCATTATATCTGACATGAATATTCAACATGTCTATGGCTAACTCGTCCTCGTCCTGGATCCAGATAAGACGACGAGTACCTCGGCGTCTCGTCGGAATCTAAGCTCTGTATGACGTATGCAAACTTTGTCGTCTGCTTCACTTATAAAATCAAACATGAACCATCTGATATGTGTTTATTCTGTTTAACCCTCTACTCCATAATTACGCTTTTCTACGCCTTTGCAAACAGAGTAGACCCAGACCAGTCGGATCCTATAGGAGCCGTCTGATCAG
This sequence comes from Azorinus chamasolen, assembly GCA_963576725.1. Classification (NCBI taxonomy): domain Eukaryota; kingdom Metazoa; phylum Mollusca; class Bivalvia; order Cardiida; family Solecurtidae; genus Azorinus; species Azorinus chamasolen. The sequence goes on along the minus strand of OY755239.1, from coordinate 31,925,547 downwards.
GGTCTTCTTTGTTTGCTTGTGATAAATATAGATATGAATCTACAGAGTCTGCATTTGCAGCAACTTAATGTGTCCGTGTGCTATCATAACAAATGAATCTAATTAATATTCATGGCGACATTAATTCTTACAAGAATATTCATGGAGGAAATTGTAAAAAAAAGGGCATGAAAAGGCGTCTCTATGATGCAAAGGGTTGATATGTGTGGGTTTCTGTATTAACCCATTACCTCAATAGGCTATATTTGGACACAATATCTTTGAATATATCTACCGAAAAGGAACATTAACTAGAGAAAAGGAAACTTTTAGAATTTTGTACTTTGAAACCATTGTGATAAATAGAGCATTTGCTCCTATAGGAGCAAATGCTCTATTTATCACAATGGTTTCACAAAGTGACTTTTAGAGAGTCGTCAAAATTCACCAATATGAGGGAAAGGGTTAAAAGATATTGGTGTACCAAATGTGCAAATCAAACATTTGTTTTCTAACTCATTGTTTCGACTCCAGACCGTATCTTATGACTACTCTTTAGAATTGTTTCTTAGAGACAAAATAGGGATTGGTTGAGAAATGACAGGTTCAGTATTTGAATCCGACTTTTATCTTCGGATTTGATTCATTTCTAATTATTTCATTAATTATATTTATTTTTAATTTATTGTAAAGTATTTCCAGATAAGATGAACCTGTCTGTTGAATATCAGTTTAACACTAGGGAGTAGATTTAATCCATGACGGTAACAGAAAAATTCGCAGTTTCCATTGTAAAACTGTGTGGTATCTTGATCATCGGTCTTTTGAAAAGTAGACGTACTTGTACAAAAAGATAAAAAAAAAAAAGCCCATCCCGTTGTTTGTGGATAGCAAACTTTGTGGACCAAGATCAGTGTCATGTCTAGCATACAACGTCTGGTCATTGGCAAGTACTGTTTGACGCTCGACAGAGTATCAGCACATTGTATGGTAGTACACATTTCAGTAAAGTTCGGTCCTTCGAAACTTTAGTCATGAAAATTGGTGCCTTTTATGCAGGTGACTACTTAATGCAGGGTGGAAGCAATGCAGAATGCTCCTACAGGAGCTTTCTTCGTGACTTTCATCCTGCATTAAGCCGCCACCTGTTTTAAAGACCAATAATGATACTTGTTTTTAGTGATCGAACAATTGAAGTTTTAGTGTTTTTTATGTACTCGAAATGATGATGTCAAAATAAATACTGTCTTAACACCTCAATGATGAAACTTGTTGCATGGTATCTCTACTGAAGGCTGAAGCCCAGAGTCCTGGTCTACACAGTTTTACTGACAAATTTCTTGTGGTTGTCCAAAAGAAGAAAATATTAATATAAATCCAAAATTTAAATACTAGTCAGATTACAATAGTTTGTAAATGTGCGCTGTAAATGCAAAAATAAAGGCAAGTGGCAAATTTCCAGATGCAATTTACATGCACATGTACTAGTTAATATGTACAGATAACCCTTTGCCTATCGAATAACCATGCAAGAAACAGTGGCATCGTGATCGAATAGCCATGCAAGAAACAATGGAATCATGATTATTAATCTAATTAATATTTTACACTGACATTATTATGAAAACATGCATTTTGTACCGTAACAAAAGAATGTAGAGTTCCATAAGCAAAAGGAACAGACCAAGATCAGACGGCTCCTACAGGGGCGGTCTGACGACTCCTGAAGGAGCCGTCTGATCTGGGTCTACTCTGTTTGCGAATATATCAAGAAGACATATGTATCAGGTAAACGGTTAAATAAAAAATGGTTGAAATAATCAGAGGATTGTATTGGATTGGACAACATCTATATATGGTGTACCAGTCTTTGCGACTTAATTGTCTATTCTCCGGGATATAAAGCGTATTCTAGTCAGCAACATTATCTATCTCGATGGCTGCATCCCGGCTTTGACGTGACAATCCCATAGTCTTGTAGCATGGTTGATTTATGCGCTATTTATTTCGCCAGTGATAGCTGATCGGTGTACCCGCGATCTGAAAACTCACGGACGGAGACGGAGAGGGGGTTTTGATGGATAACTTTAAGACGTTTCAAGACTTAAGAAGCCAATCTCCGCTCTCCTGGGAATGGCGTGAAGAAATTATTAGTCAAATTGAAAATCAACGCAGATTCTTCCCCAACTTTGTTATCCATAAAAGAGATTAACAAATCGCCGTCGGGAGCATCCCGTTAATCAAATCTCGCTGATCAATTGCAAAAATCACTTGAGTTAGCTGGTTATGCCTAAATAAGGATTATTTGTATCGGAGGGAGAAGCAATTGATTTAAGGGCATTTGTCAAACTTCCTTTGTGTAACAGAATATCGGAGAAATGTAATAAGAGAGACAAGCGAGAGGAAGGTCACGATTTGAGAAAATCGCTGTGCTGAAATAATCGTCAGTATTTGAGATTTATATGTGCTACTTCGTGAAAAATGATACAGTAATGTGTCGCTAATGTCGAGTAATGCAACCAAATAATTTATTAACACAGGAGTCTGTAAAAGCATGTGGTTGCTTAATATTAATACTGTTTTCTGCATAACTTTGTCTGTAATAACCCTTTCCTCAATGAATATTCATGAAAGAAATAATGACGTCATTAATATTTTATAGGTTAATTTGTTATAGTAGCACATGGGCACAGGACGTTTTGGCCATAATAGTTACTGTATAATCATAGCTATATTATATCATAAGCAAACAGAGTAGACCCTGATCAGACGGCTCCTATTGGAGCCATCTGATCTGGGTCTACTCTGTTTGCAAATGCGTAGAAAGGCGTATTTATGGAGTAAATGGTTAAAGTCCAGAATTAGATCTCACGTGAGTGGTCGTATTAGCGAGGCTTTACTGTACTTAGAGATCGTGCAAGAACTGTATGGATATAGAATAAAAGAAAATGTTTCAAAATTTACCATTCAATTAATAGGTTACTCCATTTTACGCGAGTTGATTAACGTCATAAAAAGTTTAATGTCTCTAAAAGATAAATTGTTTGTACTTATAAAGTTCTTATCAAGGTCTACTCTACTTGCTTATGCTATAATATAGATATGGTTCAGTTTCTGCCATGACCAAAACATGCCATGTCCATATTATAACAATAAATCTAATTAATATGCATGGCGTCAGTATGTCTTACATGACTATTCAGACTAAAGGGTTACACAATCCACTTTCTTTTTTCTTTTCTTTTTAAAAATATCGCATTTTCCATGATTGTCAATACATGTATTTGCATACTTTCTTTCTCATGTCGTTGTTCACAGATATTTTAAATATAGAAATGAAAGAATAAATTGATTGTTTACCTTGATTCAGGGTTACATGTTCATGAAACGGCGGAAACCTTAATTAAAATACATTAAACCCATCTATGCCGTACGTTAAGACTTTTAACCCTTTCCTTCATATAAATGCATTTTCACGCATCTGCAGACAGAGCAGATCAATTCTGACAGATCATATATGAGTCTGAACAGGGTCTGCTCTGCTTGCTAATGTAATTTGATCGCTCTATTTCTTTGTAAAATGGCTTTAATGACCCATCTTCCACATCTCATTATAACTATTTTGTCCATGACTATTCAGTATGTATTGAAATTTGGAATAAACATAGAGCAAGGAAAGGGTTAAGATCGTTTTGGCAGTTGACTGCTTAATGCAGAAAACTCTCCGGAAGGTTTCTGCATGACTTTCACCCTGCATTAAGCTGCCACCTGTTATAAAGACAGACACGGATACTAATTTGAAATACACCAGTATAGAGAGTTTTACTGTATAAGTGTTGTTCACATATCAAGCATTTTGTATTCTAATAAGACGCCGAGTTACACTGCATCATATTTGAGTCTAAACTGTAATTTCATTTCACATTCGTTAAAATCATTCTTAACCCTTTCGGCGCCAAATTTCTAATTGTCTGCAATCCAAGTTTGTTAAATCAAAATAAGGAAATGAGATAAATACATACAAATTTCAAAGGAATAAAGCACATATATAGAAATAGAGATTGAGACAAATAGTGAAGTCCCTGATCAGACGCCGCCTTGAAAAGGCGGCGTCTGATCTGGGACTGCACTATTTGTCGTGGTGCATTTATGCGACTGCGGCGGTGAAAGGGTTAATCTTAAACCACTTTTTCAGCCAGCTGCAGTTGATGTTTATAAAATATTCGGAGTTAACCCTTTCCTAGTTCAATATTCATGTATGAAATAATGACATCATGAATATATATTAGCAGATATATTGTATAACGGCATGTGTACATAGGATATTTTGGCATTGCTACAAACAGTCGGGTCATGTCCATTATCATTTCATAAACAGAGCAGACTCTGATCAGACGGCTCCTACTGTGTTTGCATGAAAAGGTGTTTATATGAAGGTAAGGCTTAATCCTTAGCCTGCAGTAAAATTGATGTCTGCTAAAATTGTAAGTTGTACTCATTTTGATCCGTTCAAGCTTTTAACCCTTTCCTTCATATAAACGTGTTTTCACGCATTTGCAAACAGAGCAGACCATATAGGAGCTGTCTGATCAGGGTCTGCTCTGTTTGCTAATTGAATTTGATAGATCTTTTTCTTTACTTTCTAAAATGGCTACAATGTTCCATCTTCCATATTTCATGGTAACTATTTTGTCCAAGAATATTCAGTAGGTATTGAAATCTGGAATAAACATAGAACGGGGGAATGGTTAAGAAACTAAGGATTGAGTGTCAAACAACTTGAACTCTCATAAGAAGCCAAATCACTGAATCTTAGCTGTATGCAAATGATGGCCATGCTTTGCAGCATAAGTTTTGGGTTGGTCAAAATTCTTTAGTTACATGATAGGACTTACTCAAAACAAACTTGGTTATATTTTAACAGCTTTATTTATCAAACATGCAAAAACGTAATCCAAAGGTCTACTATATACCCCATACACAACCCATTATTAGAATGGCTGTTACACACAAAAATATAAGACTCTAAAAGCAGTACAAACAAAAACTGTCATGTAACTACATACGAAACTCATCCTTAACCCCTTGAATAAGGGACATGGGTTAGCTATCATTAGCAGTGTAGATCCAGATCAGAGGACTCATAGAGGAGCCGTCTGATCAGGGTCCAGGCTTATAAAGCTTTTAGTTGAGTCTGAGTTTCGTTCTCAGGCTTTTGATTTGTCAGATTTGAGTTCTCAAGCTTTTGATTGGTCAGATTTGAGCCAAAGCTTGAGAACGACCTCAGACTCAACTAAAAGCTTTATAAGCATGGACCCAGGACCAACACTGTTTGTCATCCAATGGTCTCTGGTAAACAATACCCTTTCTTACGGAGCAAACAAGATTATTAAGCAATGAGGGATCATTTAACTTTGAAAGTTCAGCATTCAAAGAGTTGAACATAGTTATAAAGGACTGGCTTAACTATTCACCTTAATATGTCTAAATCTCAAATACATGTGTAATATTAACCCGTACTACGCTGACTTTTCAAATGGACAATTCCAAAATTAAAAACAGGTCAAGCTTAAGGTGAATATTTAGGGATATTTTACAGAAAAGTGTAACATGACAAACGGTGCAGACCCTGATGAAAGGGCTCCTCTGGGAGCCCCTTCATCTGGGTTTACATTGTTTGCAAAGGACCTTAGTGACTCGTGTCCCATACAGTAAGGCTTAAAGTGTAAGCATAAAAGTATTAAAATTCCGCCAAAAACGGCCCAAAATAATATAAAAATATGATATAGATTCAACTGCTAACATTTCCTTTCTTTTAATTTTACAGAGTTTACTGTACAATCAAAGTACTGTACAACCAATTTCTTCTCTTTGGATAAATCTACATTTTAAAGCGGACTTAAGCCTTTACCCAATGCCTTGAAAACAGAGTAGACTCAGACCAGACAGCTCAAGTAGGTGCCATCTGATCTGGGTATGTTATGTTAGCTTATGTGCTATAGATCCTCTACCGTTTCCCAAGTTAATAAACTCCCTTATCTTATATTCTAATATAGGAATAAAATAATTGATATAATAATTAATATTCTAATATAGGAATAAAATAATTAATATTCTAATACAGGAATAAAATTAATATTCTAATATAGGAATAAAATAATTTATATTCTAATACAGAAATAAAATACATGTAATTAATGTTCTATTACATGAATTAAATAATTAATATTCATAACAGGGTGGATATTCATCAGGTATAGAGTTAACCCTTTACTACAAGCACACCTTTTAACACCTTTGCAAACAGAGTAGACCCAGATCAAACAGCTCCTATAGGAGCCGTTTGATCAGTATCTGCTCTATTTGCTTATGGAATAATATAGATCTCATTCTACAGTTTGGCAAATATTTTATGTGTTAATATGCAATTTCAAAAATTAATCATAAATAATATCCATGTCGTCATTTCTTTCATGCATATTCATGGAGTAAGGGGTTAATGCTCAAAAGGACAAGAATAGAAATTCATAGTTACAGAACACATACAAGAAACATCAAACTGGGAACACTATACACCAGCAATACAAAGAACAAATATTAATTGCACTTCAAGTATACACAAATGTATACAAATAATCATGAAATAGATGAATAGCAAAATACCCACTCCAAACCGGACTTTTAAAATAGTAACATTGCTGATTTTTAACCATTTACCTGATTCATAAGTATGTAAGAAATAACAATTGTAAATTTGTTAATCACCCAAATAATTAAACAGCACTATCAAAACGGGGATTTTTACTGTGGTGGTAACTGTAAAATCAGATCTATATCACTTATAAGCAAACAGAGCTGGTCCTGATCAGATGACTCCTGCAGGAGCCATCTGATCTGGATCTACTCTGTTTGCAAAGGTGTGAAAATGTGTTTATATGAGGAAAAGGGTTAAGACAGCTGGTAGCTTAATGCAAGTTGAACGCTACAAAGGCCTGACAAGAACTAAATTGATATTTACTAAAAGTCCAGTTTAGAGGGGGTTTACTTATTCTGTTGAGAAAGTTTAACTAGTTCATACAAAGTTTAAGGACAACGAATGATAAATGACAAAATAACTGGATGTAAGCCAATCTAATTGTTACGTATTTTTCACACATTTTTCACTTGTTTCACAACACACCATTTGGAATTCTATCTGTTGTGTCTTCATAATCTGGGAGCCTTGTATTGGCAAGTAATACATTTGGACACCAATGCTGGTATGTCTGTGAAATACTTAAGTTTACAATAAGTTGTAAAGGGTCACAATTCTTTTGGCTCAGGACATGGTTCTGGTTATATATGTAAAGGTTGCATGGGGTAGTCTAAAAACAATAGCACAGCTGTCATGTATACCCATTAAATCATAGGCTATTTTTAGACACACCCTCTTTGAACAAATCCACCGAAAAGGAGCATTTACTACAGAAAAGGAAACTTTTAGACTAGTGTACTTTTGAAATCATTGTGATATATTTATCACAATGATTTCAAAAAGTGACTTTTACAGAGGATTCAAAATGCATCAATATGAAGGAACGGGTTAAGGTGTTTCAAAGGCTGACAACTTGCACTCCTGACAAAATGTCCATTAAAAACTTGTAAAGAATAAGTGCTTATTTCTACATATATCTACTATCCATTGACACATTTCCAAATGTTGTGTTAGATTAAAATTATGTTTTTATTCATAATTTTAATACAAAGTAAACCTGTTCTCATTAAAACATGACATAAACTGTATCAGGTATTTCACTGTGTTAGAGACCATTTTAATGCGTTACAAAAATATATTAACCCGTATCGTGATCAAACTGATATATCGAGCAAATTTTCACTATTTTCAATTTGTTTAAGCTTTTGAGAATCTTCTATTTGAGTGACTAACAGCTATCATTCTGATGAGACGCCAAATTACTTATATGTTTCTAAGTTATTTGGAAATATCAGACATGTATCGCTTAGCACTATATGGGTTAACTGTTGCATTACTAATTCTTTCAGCAAATTGTTGTCTTTTCAATTCTGGAAGTTTCTTCTTCGAGACATGATACTGTGAATAAGTGTTATGAAAGATAAGGGGCGAAAATGAACAAAACTTAAAGCAGATGAAACATTTTCCAAACCACAATACGTGGCTGTGAAACAGTAAATGTAATGACTGGTCATGTTCTTGAAAATGAAATTGCACTGAAATTGTAAGATTAGTCAAACACATGAAAAAACTGACATATGCAATCCTTAGCTCTAATGAATATATCAGCTTTCTGTAAAATATATTGATCAATCCAAAAACTACAACAAAACCAACTACAACACTATATTTTTTCAATGAAAACAACAACATAATTTTTGAATGAAACAAACGAGAAAAATAGACCAGAAGTCAGGCAGGAGATGCCACACTAATGTCAAGAAGCACCAATGAAGTGTGCGTGTGCACATATACATACATACACAACCTTCACAGAACTGTTCCTCGCCTCCTGAATATTGACAGAATATCTGAGACATACAACTGCAGAACTATGACAGATCATATTGTAATTGATTTTGTATAGTTTTGATATTTCATAATTGAGCACCATTAACAAAATAATTGGAATGAATAATAAAAATGATACTGGTCCATGTATATACAGTAAAACCTCTCTATAACGACCACTAAATAATGTTAATTAGTTGGTATTTTGGGCAGGTGGTTGTTTAAAGCAAGGTGAAAGTAAAACAGAACGCTCCTATAGGAGCGTTCTGTTTTGCTTTCACCTTGCTTTAAGCAGTCACCTGTCATTAACACAATATAATTGATGTAATTTAGTGGTCGTTATAGAGAGGTTTTACTGTACTGACTTTATATGGCCTACACAATGGGTGTAAGCATATCTAGGCATTACCCTAAGTATTCAGACAGACAAACTCAAGCAAATCGTGCAGACCTAGGTAAACTACTCCTGATGGAGCAGTTTGATCTGGGTCTACACTATTTGTCACTATATCAGTCTAATTTAACTCTATCTTCCATGAATATTCGTGTAAGATATAACGGCATCATGAATATTTATTAGCTGAATTTTGATTGTGTGAACTTTTCAAAGGAATATGTTTGCTTTAACAAAATCTGTAGAATCATATCTATATCATTTCATAAAGCAAACAGAGCAGACCCTGATCAGACGATTCCTATAGGAGCCATCTGATCTGAGTTTACTCTGTTTGCAAAGGCACAGAAAGGCATATTGATGGAGTAAAGGGTTAGAGATATCAAAATTAAGACAAAGTGAATGATTCAGCTTCACAATCCCATGGAGAGGGGAGAGTAGGTGTACAAATACTTAGGATAAACAGGATATGCACAATATTTGTATTTCGAGGTGTTATTTCCACTATGAAACAATGCTTTCTTGTCAAATATATTAATGCCAATTACAATTTACCTGCAACATCCCTTTCTTCAAACAGAACAACATCAGATAATAGATTTAAATCAACATATAAACTACTCTTGAAATTATAAAGGCATGAACAGGCGTTTATATGAAGGAAAATATTTTTTAAAAAAAGAAAAACCTGCATATGCAAACAGGTTAAAGATACACCATTGCTGATGTTGAAATGTAAGCTGCTCTAATACCCATAAAACTGTTTGGTTAAAAACACATTCTTGTTTTTGTTTCCAACATGGTTGTAATTCTACAGGTGTTAGACATAATATAATAGTCAGTTTGATTTTTAAACTCTAAGAATGACATTGACCTTGACATGAAACCACACAAAAGTTTCAACCTCATGAGTTGCTTATAATACATTTATAGCATGGAGTCTCTATCTGCAAAAGTCCAATACACAGACTGGCTGAAACCAATATGCCTCTGATCCAGATCTCTGGGATTACAGTTTGTTTACATATAAATCATTACAAATTTATTCAAATATAAATGTATGTTAAAATAATGAACTAACTTAAAATCTATCAAACTGTTCATAGAGGAAAGTTTATATTGTGTGTGCTTGTGTGTGAAGATTCTGGGAAGATTTTTCAGTGAATAGAGTTTGAAACCATTAACTTGAATGCATGATTGCTCAATCTTCGTACTAACTAAAAATAAAATTGAAATGACCTAAAAACTTGTAACAAGGTCACAGACAAACAAAACAGGTCTACCTATGCAGGTAATGAAGAATCCTTCAAATAACTCCCACAATTTTACAAACAACAATACAACTGCAACAAATGACTTTAACAAAAACATCAATATACATGTACACTATAGGCCTATAATTAATATGAGACACTTACCACAGCTATGATTACATGACTAGAGAATACATTGGTATATATACTTATTTCATATTTGTCTTAGCAATACCATAATTATCCTTAATAGTAATCCAAACAAACTTTGGTACAGTTGAACTTCAATTTCTTGAACATCAAAGGGCCATACAAATTAGTTCAAGATAACAGAGGTTCGAGTAATCCAATTTCTAATCTCAATTCCTCAGGTTCACAGCTTAATGCAGGTATAAAGTAATGCTGAAAGCTCCTATATGAGCTTTCAGAATTACTTTAGACCTGCATCAAGTTGTCACACTTGTTTCTAGATATGTGTAGCGATAAATTTTAGAACAGTTCTGTATTGTGAATTTTGGAAGGACCGAACCTTTACTTCCGAGTTATAAAGAAGTTCGAGTTATCTGAGTTGGAGATAACGAAGTTCCACTGTACATAATATACATCCAGACCAAACTGATACTCAAAAAGCAGCTTGATTAGGATTTACAAATATATGTAACTCCATCAGTTCATGGTCTTCTGTACATGAAACAGTAACAATAGACTGTATTCCAGTCTCTTCTTTTCTGTTCATTATTTATATCTCTCTTCCTTCATCTCTTTTTATTTCTATTTTACACCTTTTTTCCTGTCATATATCCATGCATAAAAAAGCACAAGTTACAATAAACATATATCTTAACACTAGCATTTACTATTTACATACTAATATATTAATTGTCAGAGTAAAACTCTATTTTAAACGAAATTATCTATATGTCTAAACCTGATTAATTTAATGAACTTTTTTTTAAGAATGTGCTAATAAAACTTTGCAGAACAAAGTGCACAATTTGACATGGAAGACGTATATATACTTGAGTCGGTGTGTCAGTACAACAATGATACCCTGAGTTTGAGATGAAATCTTTTTTTTAACCCTTTCTCTGTTACACCTTGTCACACCTTTGGATACTGAGTAAACCCAGATCAGATGGCTCCTGTAAGAGTGATCCGGTCTGAATATGCTCTGTATGCTTATGGAATTATAAAGATCTGACTGTAACGTTTCTGCCCTAAAATTTTCCATGTTCATATACCATTATAAAAGTTCAGCTTATTAATATGCATGATGTCATTTCTTGGATGAATATGAGGTAAAGTGTTAAGATTTATTTTCTGAAACCAATGTTTATTCAATTTTTGAACTTGCAAAAATTACAAGACCTTTACTCAAACGGACATAGAGGATCTGTTGCTCGTTGTCTTTTAAGATCACATGTTCCTAAACGAGCCTTAGAAAATGTCATTAAGCGAGCCTTGGCGAGCTTAATAACATTTTCTTGGTGAGTTTAGGAATATGTGATCTTAAAAGACAACGAGCATCAGATTCTTTTTCTCACATATCAAAAAAGTGTATTTTCGCTGTTTAAATGACATGTAAACACAGGTTTCCATGGCTTGACGTCATATATGAAGTCATACGTTCTAAAGTGATCTTACACGTGTTACAGATAAGGAAATCTTAACCTGTTGTTCTAACTCGGAGATAAGGGAAGGTATGTGAGAAAAGCATATTTTACCATGGTAACTTACTTTCGGTTTACAAATTACATACCATCAAAATGATCAAAACAATGCTGCTATACAAATGACAAGTCAATAATTCAGCCTATAAGACTGTAACTGTTCTCAGACATTCAATAACCCTTTACTCCATGAATACACCTTCTGCAAACAGAGAAGACCCAGATCAGATAGATCCTGTAAGAGCTGTCTGACCAGGGTCTGCTGTTTGCTTATTGAATATTATAAATATGATTCTACAATTTCTGCATGACCAAATTTCCCTGTCTCCTTATACCATTTTAAAATATTTCTTACATAAATGTTCGTGGAATAACGGGGATAAACAAACATGCAGAATGATTCACATTATAACAGGCTGTCAGTACATGTGAAATGGATAAGACATAAACTTACTGAGAGCTCAGTGTAAAACTATTGTACAACATTCTTCTATAAGTAACACACAAACTGTAACCAGTTAAACACTATGATTGCCCTTACAGAGGACTTAGTGAAAACTATTGTACAACCTTCTATAAGTAAAACAAAAACTGCAACCACTTATGCTATATAAAGATACACTATACTAAAGTTTCAAAGTGAAATGGTCCATCAGTTTTTAGCCCTTTCCCTCATATAAACATGTTTTCACACATTTGCAAACTGAGTAGACCCAGATCAGACGACTCCTACAGGAACTGTCTGATAAGTGTCTGCTCTGTTTGCTAATGACTACAAAGTTCCACCTTCCATATTTCATTATAACTATTTTGTCCATGAGTATTCAGTGGGTATTGAAATTTGGAACAAACATAGAACAGGGAAAGGGTTAAATATGAAGTCCATTCAGAATGAAAGGCTTAGAATTTGAATGTTGTTTGATTCTGAATGATAAAAAGTGCAGACCCTGATCAAAGGACTCCTCTGTGAGCCTGCTGATCTGGGTCTACCCTATTTGTAAATACCAGAATACTCAGTTTCCACATTTAAATGGTAAGAGATTCATCTTATATATCTGTTAGAAATCGTGATCATTGTCATTAGTTATATTAATATGTTGAATACAAATACTTACAACTGGGATATCTAAATTGAGTATTGCAAACGATACACCAGTGTATTATTGAACCAGTGAAAGAACATTAAAACATTTGTTGTAGCTACACTGTTTGCCAGTCCAGAAACTCATAACCTACATTAAAAAGGTTAAAGAGGATAGTTACTTGACATACATAATATTCCAATTTATTGTGTAACCCTTTCCCTGTTGAATATTCACGTACAAAAATAAGAAGATCATGAATATGAATTGGCTCAATGTTTATTATAGTATACAAACACAGGGAGTTTGGGCCATGGAACAGGCTGAAGAATCGGATCTACATGTAATATCATAAACAAACAAGAGCAGACCATGATCAGATGGCTCCTACAGGAGTCATCTGATCCGGGTCTACTCTCTTTGCAACAGTGTGAAAAGGTGTTTTTATGAGGGAAAGGGCTATTTTTTTCTTTTGCCACAGCATAAACTGCATAAAAGTACAAATAAAAATGCATTAACTGGCCTTTATATCTATCACATATTTAAAATGTCTACTTCATCACGAATAACAGAGCAATACAACTTCACTAACTCAGAAATATACATGCACCAATAAAATCCAATCCTTACAGTTATCTTCATTTTTAAAAATAAATTGATACAAATTAATTTATATTCTAACAAAAGATATTCTTAATTCAACCCTTTCCCTGATAGATACACTTTTGTTGTACATTTCTACAAATAGAGCGAGACTCAGATTAGATGGCCCCAGTAGGAGTCATATGATCAAGCTCTGCTTTGTTTACTTATGGAATAGAACATATCCGATTCTACCAGTTTTGCCATTGCCAAAAATGTTCATATGTCATTATACATGTGTACCTAATTAATAATCATGGTGTCATGTCTTAAATGAATATTCATCAGAAAAAGGATTAACCATTTACTTCATGAATATTAATATCAGATCTATATCATGTCAAAAGCAAACAGATCAGACCCTGATCAGATGCTTTCAATAGGAGCCATCTGATCTGGGTGTACTCTGTTTGCAAATGCGTTATAAGGTGTTGATATGAGGGAAAGGGTTAAGGGAAAATATAAAATTGTTAGAACCCAGAAAATAACAGCAATAAGGCTTGATATATCAAACCCTTTCAGTATTTAATAACTTTGTCTGCATCAATTCCAAAAGACACATGTTCCTCTCCTTTATCGATATTGAGCAAAATCCCTCTAAACTGGATATTAAATTTTGTATAAATATTGGTCTTAGAGACAGGTGGCAGCTTTATGCAGAGTGAAAGTTTGATACTCAAGGCTACCTGTTTAGAAGAACACACATATTTATCCATTAAACAGTCACTACAGTGGGTTTATTCTGTAAAATTGCTATCACTATAGTTTCAGATATACAAAATATAAAACAATTGGCAACTACAAGGCATGGCACTAACTACTATAGCATTGCAAAAAATATCTGGAAGACATCTAAATATAGATAATGGCGGTGGGAAATACTCTCATTCACAAACATGATAATTGGCAAGAGGAATACATCACTAACAAATTGAAGTAGGAGCATCTCATTGGGCTTAACCTTTTATAGGCACTCAATGGGGGATTTTTTGACAATCTTTGCAAACAGTTTACATCCAGATGAGATGCCAAGCAACTCCAAGATCCAAATTGCTTGTCACTCGGACAATGTTTTTGAATGAAACGGAAGAAACAAAATGTATTGTAGCATTAAAATGGACAATAATATTTGCAGAAAACAACTGTTCAGAGAACTGAAGGTTAACAATCTTTGCCATTTGGCACAAAAGTACAGCATGTGAACCATTGCATGCTTTCTTTGAGAATTGTCCATACAAAAGCATTCAGGTCTCACTATAGCAGTATAATCAAAATCTTAAAAGTACAAGTATTTACAATTCAATACAAATAATCACTAGAGACTTCACATTGTATCTCAAAGACCAAGAATTCAACAGCAAAATGTTTTTCAGTCAGATGTCATTCCACTATTGAAGAAAGAAATCAATCTTGACATGTTTGTATGGACTGTGCAAAATTCAATTTAATTCCACCATCCAATAGAAAATTGTAATGCCAAAGCATTTTTACAATAAATCTGATGAATTGTCATATAAACAACAATGACAACATGAATATTAATTAGATTATTTTTTAACAATGGCATTTTGAACACAGGAGATTTTAGAGATGGCAAAACTGTAAAAAACAGACCCATATAATTCCATAAGCATACACAACAGACCATAATCAGATGGCCCCATCAAGAGCTGATTGATCGAGGTCTAATCTGTTTGTAAAGGCATCAAAAGACATCTCTATCAGGTAAAGAATTAAGATTGGATGTATGTTTCCATTCTCAATGTAAAAAAAAGAGAAAAAGCAAAAACAAAATGCTATACGTTATATGAAAACGCCATGGCCTAGAATACTGGTATGTGTATGTATATCAAAACGTCATGGCCTAGAACACTGGTATGTGTATCAAAACGCCATGGCCTAGAACACTGGTATGTGTATGTGTATCAAAACGCCATGGCCTAGAACACTGGTATGTGTATGTGTATCAAAACGCCATGGCCTAGAACACTGGTATGTGTATGTGTATCAAAACGCCATGGCCTAGAACACTGGTATGTGTATGTGTATCAAAACGCCATGGCCTAGAACACTGGTATGTGTATGTGTATCAAAACGCCATGGCCTAGAACACTGGTATGTGTATGTGTATCAAAACGCCATGGCCTAGAACACTGGTATGTGTATCAAAACGCCATGGCCTAGAACACTGGTATGTGTATGTGTATCAAAACGCCATGGCCTAGAACACTGGTATGTGTATGTGTATCAAAACGCCATGGCCTAGAACACTGGTATGTGTATGTGTATCAAAACGCCATGGCCTAGAACACTGGTATGTGTATGTGTATCAAAACGCCATGGCCTAGAACACTGGTATGCATATCAAACATTTAACCCTTTACACCATGAATATTTACGAAAGAAATGGCGACATCATGATATTAATTAGATTAGTTTTATAAATGGCATATTAACACATGAAATGTTTTGGCTATAAAAGCAGAAACTGTAGAATCAGATCTATATCATTCCATAAACAAACAGAGCAGACCCTGATAAGATGGCTCCTATAAGAGCCATCTGATCTGGGGCTTCTCTATTTTCAAAGGCGTAGAAAGGCATATTCATGGAGTAAAGGGTTAAGTATACTTATACATATTCTGGGATAAACAATGCAGACCCAGATGAGAGGGCTTCTCTAAGTCCTCTCATCTGGGTCTACACAGTTTGTAATGGACAGTAATGATTCATTTCCCACACTGAAAGAGTTAACATTAAATACAATTGAACTTCTATATTTCAAACCTCAAGGGACCATACATGTTACTTCGAGATAACAGAGGTTCAAGGAAAAATATCTGATTTCTAATCTGGACAATTTCTCAAGTTCAAAGTTTAATGCGGATCTAAAGCAATGCTGAAAGCTCCTGTAGGGTCTTTTAGAAATACTTCAGACCCACATCAAGCCGTCACATGTATTACTAGATCAATTCCGTATTGTAAATTTTGAAAGGACTGAACTTTTAAATCATGTTATCCCGAAGTTCGAGTTATCTGAGTTCGAGATATTGATATTCCACTGTACCACAATTTTTTTTAATGAATGAGATACTATAATGCATGACCCATTACTATAATGCATGACCTACCTATAATGCATGACCCATTACATATATAACATAATCCAGAGCTAAAGATAATGGTGTCTACCCAAATACTAAAATCGTCATTTCTCCACCAAACCCTATACTGTGACCACTCTTTATAATCGTCTCGAAGAGACGATTCTAAAGAGTGGTCACAGTATAGGGTTTGGTGGAGAAAAAAGGGAGTTATTCTTGAACATGTTTAAATTTATCCATCTTATCTGGACCTCTGTAATCATTATAAAATTATGTCAAATGATGAGTAAATGCATTATGAAATATATACGTAAATATTATTAACAGACTTTGTTCAGAGATTACAGTCAAGCATTCTGCAAGTGGACAATTTGTATCCTGAGACTTTTGTATAATAAACAGCACAGGTTACAGAAAAAATGTAACGCCTTGGTCAGCGAACCAATTGCTGAGAGCAAAATCATTGTAACTCCTTTCAGTATATTAAAATTGTCACTTGTCTTAAAATTTCAAAAAAAGATTATTTTTTCTATTTCCTTTAACCCTTTACTTCATGAGTATTTGTGTAAGAAATAATGACATTAGGAATATTTATTAGATGGACTTTATAATGGCATGCGAAAACAGGAAATTTCAACCTTTGAAAAATTGTAGAATCAGATCAGTATCATGCCATAAGCAAACAGAGCACACCCTGATAAGTCAGCTCCCATAGAAGCAGTCTGATCTGGGTCTAAATTGTTTGCAAAGGCATATAATTTGGTATACATGTATTATAATAGGTGTAAAGGGTTAAAAACCACAGTTAGCAACAGTCATCCTGATTTCTCCTTTGATGGAATGTAGTTACAATGATGTTTCAATAGACCATTGGAAAGCTGAACCATGAAAGACGAAAATGAGTTTTGAAATCATAAAAACATTGAGCCATGTCAAAATAAGAATGTGTTGATGAAGTTTTGTTAAAAGTTCTGAGATGCACATACGGTAATATGGTGTCAAAGTAATAAATTGAAACTATCCTTTTATCATTCCTAATGCTGTTATAAAGACCTGAAAAATACCTTGTTCTGATCTGACTAGAAGCTTCTTTTTACATATGGTTTCCATTTTAGGAGAGGGCATGCCGAACATGAAGTCTCCAGGCCACATATCATAAAATAATATGACCCTGGTAAAAATTGCAAACAGACAGACACAAACCAGCATGCTCTTGGTCTTTGATTTTTGATCTCCATTACACGTGTTGTTCAAGAAATTTGACGTGCTAATCTTTAAACTTGAGACTCTACAGGTAGTGACGTTGGCTCTTGTCCACTCAAGCCCTGAGTTTCCTCATCAGCTGCTGGCCCTTGCCTCCGGTGTGCAAAGGTTGGGTCCCTGCCTAGCCATATTTTAGGGCAATACAAAGTCCACAGATAAATAGCAACACATAGCCAACTAGATGCCATCTTGGCCCATACTGCAGCCCAGTTGAGACCAAATCTGTTCAGGTCAGATTCTGCAGGTCTGTAAAAAAACAAAATTCATACAGAGCTACAGATAAAGGTGCCTAACCAAATACTAAATTTGTCATTTCTCCACCAAACCCTATACTGTTACCACTCTTTAGAATCGCCTCGGAGAGATGATTCTAAAGAGTGGTCACAGTATAGGGTTTGGTGGAGAAATAAAGCAGTCATTGTTGAAGATGTTTAAATTTATGCATTTTATCTGGAGCTCTTTTCATATAAATATAAAGCAAAAAAACACTGATTTCGAGGGGTACTTGAGAAAAGGAATAGGGAATATACAGAGTAATTGAATGTAAGGTGCAATTATTATCTCTTACGCGTTTAACTAATTAGTCCTTTACTTGAGACCCTAAGGCTTTTTAACCCTTTCCTTTATGGATATTGAGATAGATAGAATCTTTATTTATTTGATGTAAGAAATAATGACATCATGAATATTAGATAAATGTTTATAATGACACATGAACACAGGAACTTTTGGCCTACAGTAGAAACTATTATATTACCTATAATATTCTATATATACTACCTATATTATTCTGTAGCAAACTCTGATCAAACAGCTCGAGCTGTCTCATCAGGATCTACTCTTATTTACAAAAGCGATCAAAGGCATCTCTATAAGACAAAGGCGTAATTAACGAGTTGCTTTCAGTTATGATGAATATTTGCAATGAATGGTATAATGCTCTTTTCTTATCAATAGACTCTAAAGGGCCTTACACAACAAGTAAATCTTTTTTAAACTAGTTCACATATTTCTTGCTCAACTTTCAGTGGTAATATTAAGAAATACTGAGGCTATAACATTAAGCACTATACTAATTGTAGCAGATGACACTTATTGCCAAGTATAAATTCTAAAACATTTTAACTCTCTCCTTCATATAAATGCCTTTTCAAGCATCTGCAAACAGAGTAGACCCAGATCTAGGAGTTGTCTGATCAGGGTCTGCTCTATTTGCTAATGGAATTAGATGAATCTGTTTCTTTAGTTTCTAAAATGGCTACAATGTTCCACTTTCCATATATTCATTATATTCATTAACTATTTTGTCCAAGAATATTCAGTAGATATTAAAATTTGGACTAAATATAGAACAGGAAAAGTGTTAAATTGGCATGTTTCTTGTTTACCTGTACCAGTTGGTGAGCTGCATCATGATGTATAGACTGGCGAGACAGCAGAGGAAGTGGAAGAATGAGTAACTGTACACAACACCATCAGCCTCATTATAGATCACTTTTTGACCTCCCATCTCAGACGGGTTGTCACCTGTAAAAAGAGTCAATGCATTAGTAGACATTGACTGTTACCAATAAAAGTTTCCTTATCTTTTCTGCATACAGACATGAAGTGATTAACATATTAACACATTCCCTCATAGGCTATTTTAAGACCAAACCTCTTTGAACAACCAAAAAGGAGCATTTACTAAATAAAAGGATTTTTTTGAATTGTGTTGTTTTGAAACCATTGTGATAAATAGAGCATTTGCTCCTACGGAGCAAACACTCTATTTATCACAATGGTTTCAGAAAGTGACTATTACAGAGGCGTCAAAAGACATCAATATGAGGGAATGGATTAACCCTTTCCCCTCATACAAATGCTTTTTCATGCCTTTGCTAACAGAGTAGACTCCAATCGGGGTCTACTTTGTTGCTTGTATCAGGCCTGCTATAGTCAAAATTCTTCCAGTCTGAAAATAATTTGATTAAAGATATTACTGAATAAGATTAATACCCCCACTCAAGTTATTGTCAGGGTATTATATTTTGAACTAGAACTATCACTAAAGGTGATTAATACCACCACTAGCACATTTCACAGAGATGGGGTTATAGAAATAAAGCTCCCGACTGCTAAATTTTCATTTGTTAAATTAGGAAAAGGGAGATCATTCGTGCACATAGCGACCAACAGACTGATCAACTGACATGGTCACTTCTATATAACCCCACCTCAAAACCTCACTCATGGGGGTATAAAAATAGGATGAAAACTGGCCAATGGATATATCTTAATAAATATATGAAAACTGGCTAGTGGATACATCTTAATTAAAATAACGAAAAATGGCCAGCAGATATATCTTTATAAATATATGAAAGCTAGCTAGTGGATATACATTAATTAATATAAACTCAAACATGGGGCAAACATAGCTTAGAAAACAGGTCTATATCATTATGTTTGATCACCTTGTCTGGTCTGAATTTAGAGTCAATGCTATGCATAAACTTTCAAGGGATTTTTTCATAGACAGTGAAACCTGTCTTAAACAACCATTAAGAATGTGTAACTATGAGTCTGTAAGACAGGCGGAGCTTAATACGGAGTAAAACATCTGACCTCTTTGAATAAATCTACTAGAACACCCCCCCCCCCCCAGAAAATTTTAGAATTGGAGTAGTTTTGAAACTATTGAAAACAAGAATGTGTTTGTGAAACACTTATGCCCCGACCTTTGACCCTGAAGGATGACCTTGACCTTTGACCCATGAACCAGGGAGTTGACGTGACACATGGTCTTTGTGATGTGAACATTTGTACCAGGTTATTATAAAGTCCTGTCTCAGATAAAAAAGTTACTGAAGGGACACGAAATTTGGGATGGACGGAAGGACGGACAATGCGATTACTATATGCCTGCCGTTGGGGGTCATAAAAATACAGCATTTGCTCTATTTATCACAATGATTACAAAAGGTGACTTTTTACAGAGGCTTCAAAAGGTGTCACTATGAGGGAATGGGTTAAGCAACCAACTGTTTTGTAAGACCCTCATTTCCCTTCAATTGGTGGTCGCTTAACACAGGTTCTACTGAGGATATAATAACAAAATTGTCTGAAAACATGATATAGGTTTTCAAGTTGACTTTGTTTTTCTGTGGGATAAATCCTTATCACTTACGTGGTCTTACTTTACAGCAGCAACAGTCATTGGTGTTGTCAGTCTGAAAATAAACATAATATGTTCAGTAACAGAATATAGTAAAATCTCTCAAATGCAACCACTTGGAGTCTTCAAAAGCAGGTGGCTAGGGTTCAACATTAACCTTTAGTTTCATTAGACTTGTCAGGCTAGTAGTTTTTAAAAATGTCTAGCCCTGAACAAAGTTCTATGTGCCCTGACCAAAGGACCATATTTCTTTTATTATAACTTAATAGATTACACTATCAAATGGTACTAGTCCCACTGAAACTGTCATTAACCCTTTCCTTGTTCTATGTTTATCACAAATTTCAATACCTACTGAATATTCATTAACAAAATAGTTATAAAGAAATATGGAAGGTGGAACATTGTAGACATTTTAGAAAGCAAAACAACAGATCTATCAAATTCTATTAGCAAACAGAGTAGACCTAGATCAGACGGCTCTGTTTGCAGATGCGTGGAAACAAGTTTATATGAGGGAAAGGGTTAAAAGAGCATATTTCTCTGCCTGTGTTTGCTCTTCAGAAATGAGACAAAAACAGAATTCAAATGAGCCAGGTACAGTACAATGTTTTGCTGATTGTACATGTATATCTTATTGGTAAAGCCATTTTAATCCTTTCAATGCTTAACAAAATTGGATACAGCAGTAACTGCAACATCTTGGCAAAGATGAAAGGACTCTTGTAGAAGCTTTCTGAGTATGCATGTTTACCTTTGACAAGATATAGAACTATCTATACAGTTTTTGTCCAAACAAAAAATTCCCTTGAAAAGTTAACATTATAAAAATTGAGCTAATACATATTCATGTTGTCATTTCTTCTTACATGAATATTGAACAGGGAAAAGATTAAATAAGCACTTTAGCAAAATCGTATCTAGTTTGACACTGTGTGTGAATAGAAGAACTATGTTTTGAAATCTCTCTGATAGTTTAGCATTACTCATGAGTTATTATTCTCTTTAAAAAGGAGATTTTACTGCAATTTCCAGTATTATTTGTTTAAGTAATAACTTATGTAACATGGTGAAAAAGTTATGACTCGACTGGGACTCGAACCCAAGGCCTCTGGCTTACCATGCCAACACTCTACGGACTGAACTACCAAGCCACAGAGTAAAGCCTATCAATTGTTTCACCACAATCTCTACCCGGCTACACACACCCCCTCTACACAAGAATTTGTCCCTTATTCTTACTCAAAGAACACTCCATGATTTTCTTATTATTACAAATTATCTTCATATAAATCACCCTATGGGTTATTCACATTGGGCACCAAATGTAACATGGTAAAAAAGTTGCGACTCGATTGGGACTCGAATCCAGGGTCTCTGGCTTACCATGCTAACACTCTACCAACTGAGCCACCAAGCCACATAGTAAAGCCTATCAACTGTTTCACCACAATCTCTACCCGGCTACACTTACATAACGCTTTCAGCTATATGAATCGAGTTATAGGGAGCCATCTGATCTGAGTCTACTCTGTTTGCAAATGTGTCAAAAAGCATTTACATGAGGTAAAGGGTTAAGCTAGCATGTGTCTTACAAATAAAAAAAAAGATTTCCTTTGATCGGTAACTTCAGGCAGGTTTTATTGTAAAATGTATTTCAGACTGATAATGATTTGTTCATACATTTGTTGTTCCATTCAAAGAAAAGCAAATTCTACAATGTAAATTGTTAGGAAAATGTATTTTATTTCTTTTTCGTATCTAAATGTACATTAATTCAAAATACTTACAGTATCTCCAGAACTTCTAAATCCAATTTTATCTGCATCTTTTGATGTTGCAATTCTGTAACAAAAACATGCTTTGTTGATAAATTTCTTTGTAGGAAACTTAGGAAAGTTAGTTGATAATGTACAGTAAACCCCCTCTAAACCGGCCATCAAATTAAGTATAAATATTGACCTTGGAAACAGGTATCAGCTTAATGCAGGGTGAAAGGCATGCAGAAAGCTCCTCTAGGAGCTTTCTGCATGACTTTCACCCTGCATTAAGCAGCCACCCGCCTAAAAGTATCTAAATTCTTCTAGAATTCCAGTTTAGAGGGGTACTACTGCACTCAGTCTCAATAGTATCTAAACTGAAACTACTATAATTCGATTTTGACCCGTGAGCTGTGACCTTAAGGACGTGTCCACCTGTGGAGGTAAACAGTCACAAACCATGTATTTGTTCCGGAGTTACCTGTGGTTATACAGACCTGTAATAAGCATATAACCCCCTCTTATGCGACCACTTAATGAATAAACATAGGAGCTTTCTGCATTACTTTTGTCCTGCATTAAACTACCACCTGCATCGAGCACCCAGAATTACACCTCTTTTTGATGGTCGTATTAGCGGGGTTTTACTGTATATACTAATTCTGCACGATTACTACGAGCTTCGTGTGACAATCCTTGTCCATTTACCCATCAATTAGAATGGTTGCAACTTCTATAAATAGAAAAGTGCAGTCAAGGCTCAGTACCCTAAATCGAACTACTACATCTGTAGTTAGAATGATAGTTATTTACTTACCTAATCAAACATTTTCAATTTCATATTATCAAAGATACCTCTACAGTAGAACCTCTTTAACCCCTTTCCTTCATATAAACAGGTTTTCACGCATTTGCAAACAGAGTAGACTCAGATCAGACAGCAACTGTAGGAGCCGTCTGATCAGGGTCTGCTCTGCTTGCTAATGGAATTTGAAAGTTATGTTTCTTTATTTTCTAAAATGGCTGCAATGTTCCACCTTCCATATTTCATTATAACTATTTTGTCCACGAATATTCAGTAGGTATTGAACTTTGGATTAAATATAGAACAGGGAAAGGGTTATCAGTTCCTTTGTGAATATTCATGAAACAACAGTGCACTTATAAATGTTAATTAGCCTAATATTTATACATGTAGTGACATATGAACAATAAAAGTTTTGGCTGATGAATCAGATCTATATAATGCCATGAGCAAACAGAGCAGTCCCTCATCCAATGGCTGCTACAGGAGTTGTCTGATCTGGGTCTACTCTATTTGTGAAGGTGTTAAAAGCCCTATCTATGGAGTAAGGGGTTACAGTCACTGCAATCATGAAGATCTTCACAGCAGATGACTGCTTAACCCCTCACCTCATGAATATTCATGTAAGAAATAATTACATCATAGATATTAATTAGAAGAAAATTAAAAATGGCTTTATAAGCAATGGTACTCGTAGAAACTGTTGAATCTATATTATTCCATAAGCAAACAAATCATACGCTGATCAGAAAGATTCTACAGGAGCTGTCTGATCTGGGTCCACTCTGTTTGCAAAGGCAATGAAATGTATTTGTAAGGAGTAAAGGATTAATGAAGAAAATATGAAATACAGAAAGCTAGCATCGGTCTTTACAGAGGTCTGGCTAGATATGATGTGTAAATTAAAATATTTTCAAGGACAACTTTTTACTTCTCCACCAAACCCTATGTTGTGACCACTCTTTAGAATTGTCTCTTTCAGATGATTCAAAAAGAGTGGTCACAACATAGGGTTTGGTGGAGAAATGACGATTATTAGTATTTGAGTTAGCACCATTATCTGTTGCTCTGCTTTAGGACCAAGAATTAAACTTCTTTCATGCAATTCTACTGTATATCAAAAGCTTCTGTGCTGTCTGTTATGCTTTCATAAAGAATCACTTTATAATTAATATTCATAACAGGATGAAAGTAAAAATATCTGAAAGTATACTCATTAAGTAAATGATTAAAATAGACAGAACTTTAGACTTCTTTGAAATTCGCTGTTGAGAAGTTTTATTGCACTTACATAGCATAGACTACAATACCCAACATCAGAAGAAGTCCAGCATAGGCTGCTATCATCTCCCTCTGTGGATCAAAGTTTGTTGGCCGGCACAAAGCAGTGTCATTGTACTTCATTTGTACCATGTTCTCACCCGGACCTTTGGCAAGTCCAATCTGCAATACACATAAAATCGCATCTCTATCTGAAAATTATGTAAACCTATACTTATGAAATAATATAGATCTGATTTAAAGTTTCTCTCATGAAAGTGCCAATCATAATCTATAATGTCATTATCATTCTTGCATGAATATTCATAGAACATGTTAATGAAGGTCTATAGGCAAAAAGTTCCCTAGCCTAGGAGCTTTCTGCATTATCTTTATTCTTCATTCAGTAGCCATCTTCTTTTAAAGACTTTCATGTTTATTCATCAAGTGATCAATGGTCACTATAGGGGTGTTCTTTTGTACATGTGTAACATGTATAGAGAATAGTGAAGCAGATATGTTTTCCTGCATACACTCAGAATTAAGTGGTAAGAGGATTAGTATCATATACACCAACTGTAGAACTTACATGTGGATCTTCCAAGACAGGTGATGAATCCTTCTCGACACTTGCTGAAGCCCTGTATTTGGCAAACTGTGTTTTCACTGTCTCGATGAAAGAAACTGAAACAGAGTTGGAAATAAATACCATTTAACCCTTTATTGCATGACTATTCATGCATGACACCACCCATAATTGATTAGTTCAATTATTATACATGTGGTAAAATTATAAATAAAACACAACATTTTTTTATTTCCATGGCACCAGGTAGAGAATCAATTCTGGAACTACAGTAAAACCTTTCTATAACGGCCACAAAATTGTGTTAATTAGTTGGTATTTAGGGCAGGTGGCTGCTTAAAGCAAGGTGAAAGTAAAACAGAACGCTCCAATAGGAGCGTTCTGTTTTACTTACACCTTGCTTTAAGCAACCACCTGCCTTTAACACAAAATACTTGATGTAATTTAATGTCCGTTATAGAGAGGTTTTACTGTATGTAAACAGAGCAGACTCTGATCAGAGAGCTCCTATACGATCTGATCTGGTTTGGTTTGGTTTGTTTGTTAACGTCCGTTTCTGCCATCTAAGGGCTAATTGGACGCCCCAGAGAGAGGGGAGCGGATACAGAGAACCCGGGCGCGATGCCCTACTCTTATTATCGAAAGAGTTCTCTGGTTCTTTTAGATGCCCAGTGTAAAGCACTGATACATCGGACCTCGGTTTATAAAGTCTCATCCGAAAGACTTGATCTGATCTGGGTCTAGTCTGTAAAAATGTAAAAAGATGGAATAATGGAGTATACAGATTCCCAAACTTACGTATGTCAGTGTAGATACTACACTGCATGACCTATGACAAGACCTTTAACTCTGTATAACAGGGACCTCCGTGCCCGAGTGGTTATGGTCTTTGTCTGACAATCACTTAGATCCTCACCACTGTAGTTGGAATCCCGGCCTGGGCATTTAATTTTTCATGTGAGAAAGCCTCTTGCAGTAGGTTGGTGGTTCTACCTCAATCTGCTTCTGTGCATGAACAGCTTGAATCCAGATCAGATTTAAGTAACTAACACTTTTGTCTGGACCCAGACCATTTGATACAATTACTTTATGGAAAGATATGAGAATGGAATCAATCAAAACTTTCCGACTACACCTTTGCTCAGTTTGCTACAGATAAGGAACAATACAGTCAGATACTTAACTCTTTACTCCATGAATATCCATGTAAGAAATAACGACTATTACGAATCTCATTTAGCTGAATTTTAATAATGCCATTAATGGCATATGTAAACAGGAATGTTTAGCAAAGGAAGAAACTGTTGAATCAGAATAAGCAAACAGAGCAAACGGCTGTTAATTTCAAGGTATTACAGGGTTGGTTATCAGGGGTGAGAAGGCTGTGTGCGAAAAAACAGGAAAATTGGTGGGGGTCAAGCCCCCCCCCCCCCACCCCCCCAAACACAAAACGAAATTTTGCTTTCCTGAGCACTTCAGGAGCCTTCACCTGCATTTTCACCTGGGTCTTTCATTCATGTGTTTTTTTACAATTATACTTGAGTTGTATGTCATACATGAGCTGTATTTCAAACAACTCACACGTTTCAAAAACGAAATCAAATGGTACTCGGTGATCACAGACCAAGATACAAAATTTGATTTAAAGTTGACATGGTATTATAACAGTTAACATTACTTAACTTTCTACACAAAGTTCACCTTTTTATACACTTTGTAGTCACAATTTCTAGTCAAAGTTTTGACTCATTACTTTTTCATGTCAAAATCCATCTTCTAATTCATTGAACTGGTTTATAATAACAATTTTTTTTTCTGAATTGGTGCATCTTGACCAGTTCCTTTAACATTACCTATGAATAGCTATTGACAGACATAACTTTCTGGTAAATACTAGACATTACAGACTTATACCTTTGACTGGAAAACTGCTGTTTCAATAACTGGACATGCTAAGCATTTTTCAGATGGTTCTTGAAGGCTACGCAGTCGCGTTTTCCGTAATTCATTTGTTTGGAACAAAGTTTACAGTATTACAGAGGGACCCTTCTCCCGGGAAGGTTTGCTTTCAGTTTCACGAGATCGTCGCCACTTATCATTTTTCTTATTTCTTAACCAAATGTCAATGTCATTTCTGTCACTAGCCATCTTTGGTTGAACTTAGTTTTCACAATGTTATCGTAATCTTTGTCTATGCTTCTCATTTTTGTTTTAAATTCAGATTAATTAACCGGTACAGATACAGAATTTCATAACACTGACACCATTGTTAAGGTTGATCGAACACTGCATAATACAAGCATTTTGATTGGCTGTAGGACAAGAGCCTATTATCTTGGAATAATATAAGAATATACTGGTGAATAATAGTTTCCCTGATGAATCACCATCCCCCCTTTTCCAAAATTCTCATTGGATTTACATCAATCTCAAACACGGTTCTGAGTGATACAAAATCCGCGGAATTCCGGGGAAAATTCTCACTCCTGAGTTATTAGTTAAAATACTCTTCTTTTGTAAAACAACATTAGGTAACATCATTGTAACATTAAAATGTTTCCTTCACAACATTTTTGGTGAATGATCTGTTGTAAAAGAATTTGGTTGACCAGGAATAAAGTGTGATATTTCAATGGTGTTGGCATGTGTGATATTTAATTCCTGACAATGACTCCAACAGGAGCTGTCTGATCTCGGTCTACTTTGTTTGCAAAGGCGTTAAATGGCATATCTAAATAGAAAAAGATTATCTACAGTATTTGCAAAATTTCCAAATCTTTTCCAAGGGAAACAACTCTATAAAATATGCCTCAATAGTATATGTAAGGTTATGTCCCTTTATCATGTAATTTCTTCCAATATAACTGAACAGTGTGACCTAATGATCATCTTTGCAAATAGATGAGATACAAAATAGCTTGGTGTCTCATCAAAATCAAAACTGTTTGACACTCTTGTTATTTGATAAAAGAAATAAAAAAAAATCTACCTTAACCCATTCCCTCCTACACTATAGTATTTTTAGACTCATCCTCTTTCAATACATCTACCGAAAAGGAGCATAAACTAGAGAAAGGGAAATATTTAGAATTCTGTAGTTTTTAAACCATTGTGATAAATAGAGCATTTGATCCTATGGAACAAATGCGCTTTTTATCACAATGGTTTCAAAAATGATTTTTACAAAGGTGTCAAAAGGCGTCAGTAGGAAGGAATGAGTTAACCCTTTCCCTGTTCAATACTCATGTAAGAAATAATGATATCATGAATATCTATAAGCTGAATTGGTATATGGTAAAAGTTTCAAGGGACTTTTTGGCTTTGACAAAAACTAAATAATCAGATCTATATCATATCAAAGGCAAACAGAACAGACCCTGATAAGAAGGCTCCTGTAGGAGCCATCTGATCTGGGTCTACTCTGCTTGCAAATACGTTAAGAGGCGTTATATGAGGGGAAAGGGTTAAGCGAATCATTTTTCAGATTATAAATACTTAGCAAATAGCTAATGTAGAGAAGCTACTCACTCTCCTCAGGGGGCTCACTGGTTAAAGCAGTCCATGTCAGATATATCACATACAGGGAGATAACTGCAGACTGGAGTAGCCCTGCATTCTGGTTACCTAAAAAAGAAATAATATCTAACATTTTAAATGCAGGAAACAGAGGTCCAAGAGGAGTCCTCTGATCAGCTTCTACACTGTTTACATTCAAATTTCTCACTCAGAGTATAGTATACCCTTTCATACTGAATAAGCTCTATCCTTCAACAATGATGGACTTTCCACTTGGAAAATTCAGCATTGAAAGGGGTAGTCAGCTTACTGAAATACAGCCAATATCATCATTAAAACCTTATCAAACAGTGTGACTGACCTGATTCCTATTGTTTAGAAAACTTAATAAATGACTCAGTGTCATAGCATATGACATATACATATTATATAGCATAATTATGTACTTTTGCAGTAGAAGGGGGTACCGGTAGAAGGCAATATATTTAATATATCATATTAACTGTTTAGCTGATGAAAACCTAAGTGAGAAATAATGACATCGTGAGTATTGATTTATAATGGCATATGAGAACACAGAAATGAGTGGCAAAAGCAGAAACAGGAGTAACATCTATATTATTCCATAAGCAAATAGAGCAGACAATGATCAGATGGCTCCTGCAGGAGTCATATGATTTGGGTCTACCCTGCTTGCAAAGATGTTAATAGACACCTCTGTCAGGTTATTGGGTAAGGAAATTACAAATTCAAAGAATTTAACCCGTTCCTCCATAAATACACCTTTCTACGTCTCAACAAACAGAGTAAACCCAGATAAGACAGCTACTATAGGAGCTGTTTGATCTGGGTCTACTCTATTTGCTTATGATATAACATAGATATGATTCTGCAGTTTTTGCTATAGCCTAAAACTCCTGTATCTATGTTCTATTATAACAGTTAAACTAAAATATTCATGATGTCATTGTTTCTTACCTGAATATTCATGGAGTAAAGGGTTAAATGATTTCCGATTTTCCATAAAACTACCGGTAATACAAATGTGGTATAGGGTACTCACGTTGCTGTGTCACAGGCAACAGAGTGAAGAAAGTCAGGACGGCACACAGCCCAGCATTGACTCCAATGAATATCTTGTTTGTAGTACAACCTTCAAACTTGGTATACTTGAAATACAGCAGGATCGCACCAGCAATGACAACCATATAGAAGAGAGTGGCAAAGAACAGGGTACCTACAGAAATACAAAAGATATGTTTCTTATTTTGGTATTAAAAGTACACAGTGCCTAAGGGTCAATACATTTATGAAACACTTAACCCTTCCATCATATAAACATGTTTTCACGCATCTGCAAACAGAGTAGACCCAGATCTGATCAGGGTCAGCTCTGTTTGCTAATGACATTTGATAGAACTGTTTCTTTACTTTATAAAATCGCTACAATATTGCACCTTTGCGAACAGAGTAGACCCAGATCAGATGGCTGCTGTAGGAGTCATCTAATCAAGGTCTGCTCTGTTTGCTTATGGAACAATATAAATCTGATTCTACAGTTTCTGCCATGGTAAAAAATTCCCTTGATCTGATGCTGTTTAAAAATTTGGCTGATTAATATTGATAGTCATTATTTCTTATGTGAATATTCATCAGGTAAAGGGTTATGTGAACAAGCATTGGACGTATTCATGTCTAGCAAAACATGATTTTGAAATACAATGTAACAGGCTCAGCTGAGCAATTGAGCTTTCTCATGAAACTGCTTCCAGTATCCATGCTTATAAAACTTTTTAGTTTAGTCTGAGTTCGTTCTCAAGTTTTTGATTGGTCAGATTTGAGCCAAAGGCTCAAATCTGACCAATCAAAAGCTTGAGAAAAAACTCAGACTCGACTAAAAAGCTTTCTATGCATGTACCCTGGACTTCAAGGTAGACATCAGAGTTTGATGTTGAAAAACTAGTCAATAATTTTTATTTACGAAACACAGGATCATGGCAAAACATTACTATTTTGACTTTAAATTTGGTTATAGAATGTAAGACTTTATAATCATCTACATATTGATATTTGACTCTTTAATTTTTGTCTCTGTGAAATATTTCAAAGGTGGGAACTAGCTCATTTCCTTTACAGTCAGCTGCCAGATTACTGTCAGATTTTATGCCTGAGACAAAAAATAATGGCACAAACACTGATATATAATATTAAAATATATTTTTATAAAACCTTGAATCCTATGATAAAATTTCTTGTGAAATAATATATCTTTGATTCTTCAGTTTCTGTCATATCCAAATAGTTCATATGCCATTATAAAAATGTTATCAATATTTCTTACATAAACATTTATGGAGTAAAGGGCTAGGTATAATACAGCTGCCACAAAATAGAGATAGGGTCATAAACAAGATTTATTGCAAAACAAAGATAAACAAGTAATGGGAGCATTTAAAGCAATGCCATAGTCCCCTACCGGCTGAATTTTAATTCTAATTGCTTGAATTCCGTGACAAATCAATGTAGTGTAACAAAATTCAAACTTGATCTGTAACTCATTATAATAAAGCTATATATCAAATAATATCTGCAAGGGTTAGAAAAGAGTCTGGAAAACCGATTGACTGACAGACGGAGGGATGGAGGGAGTGCCACTAGGCGATGCTGGTAGGGGACTAAGTAGCAATGCAATAATTAGAGAAGATGACAGAGGAAAAATGAGGAGAAATTCTGAAATTTTGAGTGTTAAAGAGAACAAGCTGCAGTTTGGTATTGTCTTCAGCAAATTTGGTGTGAACCCTACTTACCAAAATACCCACATCTGTTCTTTTTCCCGGACTCTGACTGCAGGCCAACCCTGGATCACAAAAACATAACCATAATGAAAATTAGAGCTGTAGTTTTATATGCACATTTTCATCCCGTTGCAAACACACTAGACCCATGCAGATCAGACAGCCCATGTAAAAGCTTGAAGATCGGGGTCAGCTTTGTTTGCCTATTAGAAAATAAAGATCTGATTTTACAGCGTTAGCCAAGCTAAGCAAGTTTGCTTGTTCATGTGCTACTGTAAAATACCAATTAATCATAATTCAGGATCATTATATTTTTACATTAATGTTGATTTAGTAAGGGGTTAAAGGATCACCTTACCCCCAATATAGAATGAGGAACATATGAAAAATGGTCACCACCTGGATGACTGTATAACCCATTCCCTCATATTGACGACTTTTGACGACTCTGTAAAAGTCACTTTGTGAAACCATTGTGATAAATAGAGCATTTTCTCCTATAGGAGCAAATGCTCTATTGATCACAATGGTTTCAAACTACAAAATTCTAAAGTTTTCCTTTTCTCTAGTTCATGCTCCTTTTTGGTAGATTTATTCAAAGAGGTTGTATCTAATTATAGCATATGATGTAAAGGGATAAACTGCCATACTGTTAGGTAACCTAACTGCCCAAGTATTCAGTCACCTGATCTCCATTCACCACCAGTTTGTACAGCTGAATATGTCAATTTGGCACCATTTTTATAGCTTGAGATTAATAGCCTACCGGTATTCCCTCTTAGACTATTTTTAGAAACAACCTCTTTGAATAAATTTCCTGAAAAGGAGCATTTAATAGAACAAGAGCTGTCCGCGGACAGCGCACCCCACTTTCTTTAGTGCTGGATAGTGTAGTTGAAGTCTAAGTCGGAAAGGGGAGATAATTATAGCAAAATTAATTTTATGGTTACCTGCCCTTGTGAAATGGGTCCCCCTTGTAATAGTTAACATGTATACCACATCTGAACCAAATATCTTGGACAGTTTCTGAGACATGGACCTTAACATAAAACTTAACCATCAATAAAAATTCTAAGTTGAAAAAAGGGCATAATTATGGCAAAATTAATTTTAGGGTTCCCTACCCTTGTGAAATGGGTTCCCCTTGTGATAGTAAATATGTATACCAAATGTGAACCAAACATCTTTGATGGTTTCTGAGAAATGGACTTTAACAATAAAGTTAACCAACGCTGACGATACGGTCATGACAATACCTCCACTTTTTGAAAACGTGGAGCTAAAAATGGAATTTTTAGCATTGTATACTTTTGACACCAATGTGATAATGCTCATATAGAACAAATGCTCTATTTATCACAATGGTTTCAAAAAATGACTTTTGCAGAGACATCAAAAGGAGGAGGGAATGGGCTAGACTGACATAGTAGCAAATAGTCTAGACCCTAATCAAAATAGATCTTAACAGGAGTGTCAATCCAGGCCTGAATGATTTCATAGTAGTTTTGAAATGACAAAACTTTTTATTTCTTTCTATTGCAAGGAGTAATTGCCAAAAACAGACTGGCTAAAACAACCGGATTCCAGAATATATCAACATATTACTATCATCCTAATGTCTCTCTGAAGTACAAATAAAGCAAAAATATATACAATTTATGAAATTAGTGCTTTCACTAAATGAGATAAATATTTCTTGAGCTCTTGACACAATAATATGTCTAATGATCTCTAAACAACAACTTAGTCTTAGTCCTTGGAAAAACAGGCCAGGGTCTGGTTAGCAAGCAAACTGTCTGACATTATAACTTTGTTTTGGAAGAGAAATGGAAGAAATATCTGCCATAGTTAAACTAAACTTCTTAGGACATAGTTTAATCAGGACCTACACTACAGAAGGCTTTTGACAGAGTCTGGCAGGCAGCATTGTGGCAACTATGAGGAAGTACAACTTCAGTGAGATTCTAGTCAAGACCATTAAACAAAGACCATTCATGACAAAGCTTGCAGTGCAGTGCAGTGCTCATCAATGGCAACCTAGGCAAATGGTTCAGAACCACTATTGGGAGTCAGGCAAGGTTGCTTTTTTTTCACCAACCCTCTACAACATCTTATTGGAGTGAATCATATCTAAGCTCTTGGAAGAACATGAGGGAACTGTCAGTATTGGTGACAGAAACATCACAAGCCTTAGGTTTGCAGATGATATTGATGGACTTGAAGAAACTCTGCAGGTACATAAGAACTTATGGAGATGGAGATAAAAGCTGAGAAGACCAAGCTCATAAGGAACACTACAGAGGACTCTGGAGATGATATAGAGATCAATGGACAAAAGCTGGAGATGGTATCAGCCTTAAAGTACTTAGGATCTATCATGGCAGATGAAACCTGAAATTTTAGCTAGAACTGCACAAGCAGTAGCTACTCTTGCTAAGCTGAAACCGTTTGGAAGGACAGGAACATTTCACTCTACACCAAGATGAGACTTATTGCACTCGCTTGTCATTTCATTATTCCTGTATCAATGTGAGACATGGACGCTGACAGTGGAACTGGAAAGGAAACTCCTATCCTTAGATGAGATGCTACAGAAGGATCCTAAATACCTACAAAGATCACATCACCAATGAAGAGGTCCCTAGTCAGGTTCAGGCACTAATTGGCCCCTATGAAGAGCTTCTCACTACAGGTAAGAAAATGAAGTTCAGATGGTATGGTAATGTCTCCTGTTCAACAGGCCTTGCCAAGATAATTGTCTAGAAAACAGTTAATTTACCAGAAAAGAAAGACAAAGGAAAAGATGGAAATATAGCATCCAGAAGTGGAAAGGTTTGACATTTTGCAGCATCTTAGAGAGCAGTGGAAGACATGTCAAAGTGGAAACAGATTGTCCCTATGACTGACTAGGTTATTGGGAAAGTGAAGTGATGTGACACAACTTTTCTACATTATTTTCGTTTAAAGGTTTATCAAAACAGTGCAGACTTAATATTTTGCTTAATAAACCATTGAAGAAGGGACAGTGGGTATCCAAATACTTAGGGTAAAATATGGCACTTTGAAGATTGAGGCTGAGAGCATCTAGTTTCTAACAATTCAAAACCACCCTTTTTCAAAACTTTCAACTAATAAATATTCATTCTGTCATCATTTCTTACATGAATCAGGTTAAGGGTTAAAATAGGGAGTACAACAGTTTTGTGCCCTTGATATGTAATCCAATAGTTTGCAGCCAATCACATATAATATGCAGTTTATATGTTTATATTGAAGCTAATGCTGAGCTTAGTAATGCACATCCTTATCCATTTATATTGTGTGAATACAGATTACATTTGTATATAATTTAAATTATAGTGCATTGGATCTGCATCTCATATGGACATGGATTGATAGCAATGGTTATCACTAATTATCCCATATACAGTAAAAACCCTCTAAACTGGACATCATAATTAGTATCATGATCGGTCCTTTAGACAGATGCCAGCTTAATGCAGGATGAAAGTCATGCAGAAAGTTCCTAGAGGAGCTTTCTGCATGACTTTCACCCTGCATTAAGCAGCCACCTGCCTAAAAAGACCAAAATTGTTCAGTCATAAAATTCCCGTTTAGGGGGGTTCTACTGCATAGTGGTGTATCAAATATGTCTAATGACCTCTAAACAGCCCCTTAGTCTTAGGCTTTGGAAAAGTAAGTCAGCATCTGGTTAGCAAGCTAACTGTCTGATATTAAGACTGTTTTGGAAGAGAAGTGAAAGAAATATCTGCAATAGTTACCCTTAACTAACCCTGCATTAAGCAGACCAAATTTTTCTGTCATGAAATTTCGGTTTACAGGGATTCTACTGTATACTATAGTGGTGTAAGAGTAAATATTTAGAAAAATAAGTATATGTAGCAAGCAATGATAGCAACATAATCAAAATTTGAAGATATCTCTGCCACAGTAAAATATCCCCAGCTAGAAGTCACCAACACATTGGACAACTGCCCCTTGTGAAATTGCCAAAGTGGACAAATGCCCCTTTGTTAGAACAAATATGTAAAACGGACCTTTTAACAAGCATTTTGATCAATCATAAAATATTCAAATTTACCAACATAAACTTAATCTGTCAAACGCATAACACTTTCTTTGCCAATATTTATATTCATTAAAAGCACACTTTTTGGCAATTACCTTTACTCCATAAATACACCTTTCTACGCCTTTGCAAATAGGGAATACCCAAATCAGATGGCTCCTATAGGAGTTGTCTGATCAGGGTCTGCTCTGTTTGCTTATAAAATAAAATATAGATATGATTCTACAGTTTCTGCTGCAGCAAAAAGTTCATGTTTTAATATGCCATTTTAAAAAGTAATCTAATTGATATTCATGATTTCGTTATTTCTTAAATGAATAGTCATGGAGTAAAGAGTTAATCCAATTAACACATTATCCCCTAGTGACGCATTTTTGCGTCTCTATAAAATTCACATTTTGAAATCATTGTGATAAATAGAGCATTTGCTCCTAAGGAGCAAATGCTCTATTTATCACAATGGTTTCAGAACCACACAATTCTAAACATTTCCGTTTCTCTAGTTAATGCTCCTTTTTGGTAGATACATTCAAAGAGGTTGGGTCTAAAAATAGCCTAGGAGAGAATGAGTTAAAGGTTTTACAATGGTAATACAATTTTTGCTTATTTTTATACAATGACATGTGCTAATATTACCTTAACCTTACCCAAAGAATGTTATATAAATATAGTAATTGTCAATGAGCAAATAGGGCAGATCCTGAATAGAAAGCTTCATTATAGAATCTGTACAATCTGGGTCTACTCATTATTATTCATTTAAGTTGTACAGAGACAAACAGTAAAAAACTTAAGGAGTGTCTATTTTCTGATAATGGACGATGCTACTTGTATAGGTTTACATATTCAAATATTATAAAGAGTAAACAAAAGAGCACTTATTGGTCTACACAGCCTTCTGCCTCTTTATTTACATTATAATAATTAGGACATTATTTTACTACAATATACTGCTATATATTATATATCAAGGGGCAATTGTCCTAAGGGATAACTGTCCAAAGGGGCAATCATCCTATTAATGGGGCAATTGTCCTAAGGGATAACTGTCCAAAGGGGCAATCATCCTATTAAAGGGGCAATTGTCCTATACTCATTTAAATACCCTCTCACCTCCACTAAAAGAAAACCAACAACAACAAAAAATGTTAAACTATTTCAGACTTCAAAACTTACATGCCATGGCATTAAGATATTCAGATAAAAGCAATTTCCACAAAGAAAAGCAAATAAAGCAAGAGTAAAGTTACCATTTTGCATTCCAAGCATGTGTGAAGTCAACAAGCAGAACCAGTTGGATGGCAATGAAGAGTCCTCCACCAACCATGCCAACATACATCCACCCTGAAACAGTAAACTCATTTAACCCTTTACTCCGTGAATATTCTGAGCTCCAGATAAGATGCGTAAATCTAAACATTTTCAACAATAGCTCCTTTATTTCTCAAACAAACCCTATACTGTGACCACTCTTTGGAATCGTCTCTAAGAGACGATTCCATAGAGTGGTCACAGTATAGGGTTTGGTGGAGAAATGAAGATTTTAATAATTGGGTGTGCACCATTATCTGTAGCTCTGATATTCATTTAAGAAATACCTACATCATAAATGTTAATTAGATTATTTCTTTTTATAATGGCACATTAACACAGGAATTCATGGCCAAGGCAGAATCTGTCAAATCATATCTATATAATTTTAAAGGCAAACAGAGCAGACCCTGATAAGATGGCTCCTACAGGAGCAATCTGATCTGGGTCTACTCTGTTTGCAAAGTTGTAGAAAGGCATACCAGTATTTATGGAGTATTAACCCTTTCCCTGTTCTGTGTTCATTCCAAATTTCAATACCTACTGAATATTCATAGATAAAATGATTATAACAAAATATGGAAGACGGAAAATTGTAGCTATTTTAGAAAGTAAAGACACAGATCTTTCAAATTCTATTAGCAAACAGAGTAGACCCTGATCAGACGGCTCCTCTAGGAGCCATCTAATCTGGGTCTACTCTGTTTGCAAATGTGTGAAAACACGTTTATATGAGGGAAAGGGTTAAAGGATTAATTCATTTAATTTCATTTAATGTCATATTAATCAATTAATTTAGTCTGGACCGGATATCATAAAGAATTGTAAAATTCTGAATTGGCAAACTAATGTTCATGTGAAAAGGTCTCTCTAAACCAGAACCAGAGATAGAAGGTTGTCTCATCTGGATCCAAACTGTTTGTATTTTTTTTATGTCATCACTGTTTTGTCCCATTCATTGCAGTTACAATACATATGCACTGCGTCACGTCCTCATAATGTCAGTCGATTTGTAAAGATCAGGATACAATATTTCTAAAACTTACATTTGCTGAAGTTACTTGGGAGAAAAAAGGCTCCAGCACAAAGACCAATAAGAAACAGCAGTTTGAAAATCCAATACCTAAAAATAGAGAGCATACACGATATTGTACCACAAACACTTACTACCTGGTATTTAAGTCATTCAATGGGTCTGGTTCACAGATGGTTTGAACAACTATTCATTCTTATAATACACATACAGTAAAACCTCTCTATAACAGCCACTACAGTGTGTTAATTAGTTGGTATTTAGGGCAGGTGACTGCTTAAAACAAGCTGAAAGTAAAACAGAACGCTCCTATAGGAGTGTTCTGTTTTACTTTCACCTTGCTTTAAGCAGCAACCTGCCTTTAACACAAAATATTTGATGTAATTTAGTGGCCGTTATAGAGAGGTTGTACTGTATTCACATGTATGACTAACAGATCAGAGCTACATGACACATTACACCAGCAATGTAATATGGCAGGTAACTTGCAGCTATGTTTTTTTGTGCACTGGCTGGTTAATGGTTTACATTGTGATTATTCATGCAAGACTCCGCCCATTATTCTTATAAATATAAAATAGTAAAACATGTATTGCCGGAGCAGCAGAAAATCAGACCTGTAATTTAGACAAAGCAGCTCTTGATCCAACTGCTCCTGATTCTTGTACAGGCATAGTACAGCAGCATTATAAAGTACAGGGATAAGCAGTTTCCTCCATAAATACGCCTTTCTACACCTCTATAAAAGCCATTTCTTGAAACCATTGTGATAAATAGAGCATTTGCTCCTTTGGAGCAAATGCTCTATTTATCACAATGGTTTCAATACTACACAATTCTAACATTTTCCTTTTCTCTAGTTAATGCTCCATTTTGGTAGATTTATTCAAAGAGGTTAGGTCTTAAAACAGCCTATGAGGGAATGGGATAAGCAGGTTTTGATAATCAATTGGTCAGATTATTAACTAAAACTATCACTAAAGGTGATGAATACCCCTACAAGGCAGCTTTGATTGCAAATCCAAGTTTGTGACACCAACTACCCATGTAACATGACCAAAAGACAAAAATACTGAAAGTTCAAGGGGAAATAATTCTATGATGCCTGTGACTAAACATATGAAAATAGCGCCTTGCACATCTGCTTTTCATGCTTATCATGTTTGGCAAGTATCAATCCAATAATTTTCAAATTGAAGGAGGATTTTGTTAAACCAGCTCCCCATGTTTCATGCTAAAATGACAAAAAGAAATTCAAAGTTCAAGTGAAGATAATTATGCAATGCCCAGCGCTAAAAACATGAAAATTATGTCTTGCACATCTACTGTGCATGGTGATTATGTATACCAAATATATACTAAATAACTTTCAAATTGAAGGAGGAGTTTGCGACACCAACTCTACATGTTTCATGCAAAAATGACAAAACTACTCAACGTTCAAGGGGAGATAATTCTGCAATGCCCAACGGCAAACGCATGAAAAGTGCGTCTTGCACATCTGCCATTCGTGGTTATTATTTTTCCTAAATATAAATTCAATACCTTAACAACAGAAGGAGAAGTTTGTGATACCAATTACCCAAGTTAAAATGCGGACGGACGGACTGACTGACCAACCGCCTGTCCGACCGACTGGACAGGATTCCAGTATATCCCCCTCAAACAAGTTTGCGGGGTATCAAATTACAGGCATTTTTGCTATACAAATACATGCTAAAAGGTATGATATCCAACAACAGATCTAAGGGTAATCTAATAGTTAAAATCTTCAGATCTAGTGATTTATCACTTTGTTGTCTGAGGTTTATTTCTTGCATGCATACCCATTGTGAAGTCTGCCTCTCCACTGATTGCTATTTGGCACCAAGAATGTTGAGATCATCATAATGAAGGAAAATGCTACTAAAGCCAAGCATATTCTGTACACAGCCTTGTAACCTGTTAGCCGTCCACAGTTCTCCTCTGCTCCTAGTTTCACACATGTCACATTAAAGTCAGGTACCTGAAAAAAACTATGATATTTAACCCTTTCATCCATAAATACGCCTTTCTACGCCTCTGTAAAAGTCACTTTTTAAAACCATTGTGATAAATAGAGCATTAATTTTGCTTCTAAGGAGCAAAATTAAATGCTATATTTATTACAATGGTTTCAGAACTCCAAAATTCTAAAAATTCCTTTTCTCTAGTTAATGATCCTTTTCGGTAGATTTATTTAACCCATTCCCCCATATTGACGACTTTTGACGACTCTGTAAAACTCACTTTGTGAAACCAATGTGATAAATAGAGCATTTGCTCCTATAGGAGCAAATGCTCTATTTATTACAATGGTTTCAAACTACAAAATTCTAAAATTTTCCGTTTCTCTAGTTAATGCTCGTTTTCGGTAGATTCATTCAAAGAGGTAGTATCTAAACATAACCTATGTGGTAATGGTTTAAAGAGGTTGGGTCTAAAAATAGCCTATGAGCAAATGGGTTAATACTAGTACAATCAAAGCAACAAATAGAAGTATGTATTCAAATACTAATATCGTCATTTCTACAGCAAACCCTGTGTTGTGACTATCTTTAGAATCGGCCAAAAAGACTTACATGTAGATTCTAAAGATTTGACACAACAAAGGATTTGGGGTAGACATAGAATAACTATTCTTGAATATGTTTAAATTATGTATCTTATCCGAGCCTCTGCACAAATTACATTCCAAATTGAACTCATTATTATAATAATACAGTAAAACCTCTCTATAACGACCACTAAATTGTGTTAATTAGTTGGTGTTTGCTTAAAGCAAGGTGAAAGTAAAACAGAACGCTCCTATAGGAGTGTTCTGTTTTACTTTCACCTTGCTTTAAGCAGCCACCTGCCTTTAACGCAAAATATTTGATGTAGTTTAGTGGCTGTGGGAGAGGGGGGATATAAAGTTGAATATTTAAATACATGTATTACTCATGCACATGTAACATTTTATGGGATCCAATGCAGCTAGACAAACAAGATAACATTTTACAAGTATTCTGAATTGATAAAACTAAAATCTTTTTTAAGCCTGTTACTTGATAATATACATATATATATATATATATACAACATTTTTAAACCTGTTCAAACAGAGCAGATCCAGATCAATGTATTTAGGAGCTGTCTGGTCAAGATCTACTCTTTTTGCTTATATATTGAAAATGTAATTCTTTACTGTTTGCCATGGCAATACATTTCTAAATAAGTTTTAATAAAATAATCAAATTCATATTAAGAAGTGGAGTCTTGCAAGAATATTCATCAAGTAAACCGTAACACATTCCCTCATATTGACACCTTTTGACACCTCTGTAAAGGTCACATTTTAAAACCATTGTGATAAATACAGCATTTGCTCCATAGGAGCAAATGCTGTATTTATCACAATGGTTTCAAAACAACACAATTCTAAACCTTTCCTTTGTCTAGTAAATGTTCCTTTACAGTAGATATATTCAAAGAGGTCAGATCTGAAAATAGCCTATGAGGTAGTTTGACTGCTGTTTTTCCTCAACCTAAAATAACATTTTGTTGGCAACTTCCTGATGTACTTCGCAAATGCACAATATGCATCAGGGTCCATGCTTATAAAACTTTTAGTTGAGTCTGAATTCGTTCTCAAGTTTTTGATTGGTCAGATTTGAGCCTTTGGCTCAAATCTGACCAATCAAAAGCTTGAGAACTCAAATCTGACCAATCAAAAGCTTGAGAACGAACTCAGACTCAACTAAAATGTTTTATAAGCATGGACCCAGTGTTTGACACTATGACAGCTTTTATGCTAATATTTGCAAGATGACAACTGCTAAGAATGCAAAAGCTTAATTACTCCACTACACCTATGTACAAGCACTGACAGAGCCCTGTACAACCACATATGTGTAGAGACTACACTTAAATACACTAAATATTCATGTAAGAAATAATCATTAAAATAAATGAAATCATGAATATTAATAAAAATAAGTATATAAAGGCACATGAACACAGAAACTTTTGACCATGGAAGAAACTGTAAAATCAGATCTTTACTATTTCATAAGCAAACAGAGCAGACCCTGATCAGATGGATCCTACAGGAGCCAACAGATATGGGTCTACTCTATTGCAAAGGCATTAAAAGGCATTGCTATGTGGTAAAGC
Source organism: Azorinus chamasolen (assembly GCA_963576725.1). NCBI lineage: Eukaryota > Metazoa > Mollusca > Bivalvia > Cardiida > Solecurtidae > Azorinus > Azorinus chamasolen. The sequence continues at coordinate 31,883,150 of OY755239.1, read as the reverse complement.
ATTAACCCTTTTCACTATAAATAAGCCTTTCTATGCCTCTATAAATGTCACTTTATGAAACCATTGTGATAAATAGAGCATTTGCTCCTATAGGAGCAAATGCTCTATTTATCACAATGAGTTCAAACTAAAAAATACTAAAAGTTTCCTTTTCTCTAGTTAATGCTCTTTTTTGGTAGATTTATTCAAAGTGGATGGATCTAAAAATAGCCTATGGAGGAAAGGGTTAAATGATCATCAAAATTATTATCTAGATTAGAGTTCCAAATCATCATGGGCAATTGACCACACATCCAACTGACATGGACTATGCATGCATAGACCATACCTTTTCAACAATCAAGACTTACATTTTCAATAAGATGTTTCTCTAGCTGAGGAGACAGCATTAAACAGGCGACTATGTACCCAAGTATCAAGAGTATGGTATACATGATCCTGGTTCCTGTAGACTCCCTGATTGGCTTCAACAAACCGCAACATAGTCCACATGATGAAGGGCCACAGCAGCAGGCAAACTGAAGAACAAATGCTTGACTATTTAATACACAACAAGAAAATGATGTCAACATGACATCAAACTGAGTTTTCCTTCACTATTAACTGTGTGTAGAGCTCTTTATCGGATACCCTTGCTTATCATATAATTATAGTCTTGGCTAAGTCTATGCCTTGCGTTGGGAGACCACAAAATAGTTTGATAAGAATCTAAAATAAGAGATACACAATGGCATTATATGCGCAACGTTCTTTCAAAGGTACATGAAAATCATTTAAAGGATTTAGGAGGAGTTGCACTCATGAATCGAGTACCCAAACTCTATGTACTATTATGGCTTAAAGTCCATGTTTTGATATAGAACATCATGAAGCATTACATAAGGAACAATTACATTACTGTCAAAGTTTTACTACCAATGTACAAATGTAGGAGTTGCTCTTACAAGTTCAAAAATGCAAAATATCTGGAATAAATCCTAAAGTCAAATAATCTCCTCTGAAATGCCAGATCAATGTTCATGCACACCTTTATATGACGTATTACCTTCTATTAAAGATTCATTGAAATCAGACTACCAATGTACGAGGAGTTGCGCATACGAGTTCAACCATACTAAATAATATCTCGAATAAATCCTAAAGTCTGATTATCTCCCCTGACATTTGTTGAACCATAAAGATTTTCCTTCATGCATATCTTCATCTGATGTACTACCTTCTGTTCAAGTTTCGTTGAAATCTGTGTACCTATGTAGGAGTTGCTCTTACAAGTTCAAAAATACAGTATATCTGGAATAAATCCTAAAGTCAAATTATCTCCCCTGTAATATGTCGGATCGTAAAGATCATCTTTCATGCACATCTCCATATGACATATTAACTTCTGTTAAAGATTCATTGAATATTTGGAATAAATCCAAAGGATAGGGTCAAAAGACCTAGTAATTTCTAAGTTCAAAGGGGCATAACTCCCAGAAAAATGGCAGAAGGAAAATTCCCTGACAATAATATGTACATCTACATAATTATTGTGTCCTTGCTACATACAAGGTTTTATGAAATTCTGTTGAACAGTTTCAGAGAAGTTGCGATTACAAGGATAAGGTCAAAAGGCCAAGCGATTTCTAAGTTCAAAGGGGCATAACTTCCAGAAATATTGCAGAATACATGACAAAATGCACATCTACATATTGTGTCCTTACTATATGCAAGGTTTTATGAAAATCTGTTGAACAGTTTAAGAGGAGTTGTGCTTAAAAGATTGGTAGACACCCGCCCACCCAACCAACCGTCCGCCTGCCGTACATCACCATTTCAATAACCAGATTTTCCGTGGAAAACCCGGTTAATAAAATACAAATGTATAGTCTGGAGGTCCAGATAAAATGTGTAAATTAAAACTTTTTCGAGAATAGTTTGAACTTCATTTATTTCTCAACCAAAAACTCTGTTATGACCACTCTTTAGAATCGTCTCAAAGGGCCAGTGGTTACAACATAGGGTTTGTTGGAGAAATGATGATTTTAGTATTTGAATACACGACTTTATCAATTGCTCTAAGTACAAAGATAACATTCAGATACAAACACTTGTCTCTATTTTATAGGTTGTATAGAAAAAAAAATAGATTTTCAAACAGTATGCTATACACATAGGGCAGTAAGTTGCTGTCTGAAAATCCCTATCAATTCTGAATAGATTAATTTGACCAAATTAATTCATATATCATTCAGCTTTTTTTTTCAAATCAACCCATTAATGTCTGCAACTGTCCGAGGGAAGTGTAAAAGGTCTTAACTGGATTTTTTCTGACATCTCATTCTCTATAAAAACTGTTTACAAAGTCATCATTTAACTCTGTACTCCATAAATATGCCATTCTACACTTTTGCAAACAGAGTAGACCAAGATCAGATGGCTCCTATAGGAGCAGTCTGATCAGGGTCTGCTCTGTTTGCTTAAGATAAAATATAGATATAATTCTACTCTATCTGCCATGGCAAAAACTTCCTGTGTCCATGTGCTACTATATAAAATTAATCTGATTAATATTCATAACGTTAGTACTTCTTACATGAATATTCATGGAGGAAAGGGTTAACCAATCCCCTGATATAGACACCTTTTGTAACCTTAGAGCAGACCCAGACAACTCTTGTAGGATCCATCTGACCAGGGGTCTGCTGCTGTGTTTGTAAATAGAATATCTAGATCTAGTTCTGTACTATTTGCCAATGCAATTTATTCCCTTATTTTATTTAACCTTTAATTCATGAATATTCATGCAAGTAATAATGACATTGTGGGTATTAATCCAGTTTAATGTTATAAAGAGACATGAATATTTGGCCATGCAAGAAAGGTTGAGAAATTGTAGATATTATTTCATTTATACCAAACAGAGCAGACTAGATGGTTCCTGTAGAAGCCATCTGGTCTGGGTCTTCTCTGTTTGCATAGACGTAGAAAGGTGTACATGTATTTATAATACAAACAGCGCAGAGCAAAATGGATGGCTTCTACAGAATTCTGATCTGGATCTACACTGTTTGCAAAACAAAATGTGCAACCAGAATATTATTTCCAGATTCACAACTGTCAGTAAAGAATCTTTCAGGCATACAGATTGAGTTTGACCCACCTTTCCACTGAATGTCAGCTAGAAATCTCCTTGCCTCGAGATCTTAACTCTTTGTGACAGCAAGTACACCTAAAGCCTTGATTCAGTGACTTACATGTACATCTCACAAATATGTCCTATATAAGTGGCAATATAATTCACGTACAAGGGACTTATATGCCACATATATGGGACTTACATGCCACATATATGTGAGTTCTAATTGTCACTTACCGGTATATGCAACATCTATGTCACTTCTATCATGTATACTGATCCATATGCCACAAAGATCTCATTTGCACTTAAAAATCCTAATATATGGCATATATGTCACGGAACTATGTCCCATAATTTTGTATGTGACATAGATCTTGCCATATATGTGGCATATATAAAAAATAAATTTCTAAGGGTGATACTAAGATTCTATCAGGGACAAAATATACCGGTAATTGGTAAATTGCCATTAAAAACGTTAGCAAATAACTATTCCTTAGGTCTTATTTCTTACATTCATTAGGTAATGAGTTACAGAATATGAAACTCTCCTTACATACGCTGAACGAAATCGGAATCAAGATATCAGACCCTGTCGCTAACAACAAGAATATAAATTTTTAGTTGTTTTAGAGCACAATTTGTACATGTAAACGAAATATGGCAGTTAAAACATAGGAAAAGCAATACTGGTACAAAATTGTCATCAGCCTTATTTGAAGGTCTCCACTTGGAATACACTATATAGCTCTTTGGGGCCTTATAAAGCAAATCCTCTCTAAACTGGATATTCAAATTAGAGTTGATGCTGGTCCTTAAGACAAGTGGCAGCTTAATGCAGTGTGAATGTCATACAGAAAGTACCAAAAGCAGCTTTCTGTATAATGATTTTCACCCTGCATTCAGCAGCCACCTAAATTCTTCTTTGTTAAAATTCAGGTTTAGAGGGGCTTTGCTGTAAGTTTCTATTCCTGACACTATCGTCTGCTTCGAATTTGAAAGTGGAATTTGTTTGTACAAAAATATGGTCAGGTTGCCAGAGAGTTTAGACTCCGATGAGACGCCGAGTTACTTGATGACTCATCTGGATCTAGACTATTTGATAAAGTTCGCACAGATACGCCTACAGTGGTGAAAGAGTTAACCAGTTAGGTAATTATTTGCCCACACAAAGCACGATTGCACTGGTATAAAATAAACAGCATACAGTTATGATCATTTTTCCTTATAGACCATCCGCTGCAGTCGTGGTTTAACAGTACACATAGATCTGGAAAACTTTCCGGCTCTTGAAGGTAGGTAGGAGATGAAAATAGGCATTTCCTCGTATTTCTCTCATTACATATCAGGATAAAGATTGGATATCACTTAAGTCAATTAGCCCTTTGCGTGCTGTAAAATCATAGTTGTTTTTCCTTTTTTCCCCCATGAATATTAAATTTAAAACTAGAATGCCCACAGGCAACATGTTGAGCCCGCTGGCCATTCACCAATAGTACATGCAAAAGTTAGACAGAGCAGATCCTTATCAGGTAGCTCCTATAGGAATGTCTGATCTGGGTCTACTTTGCAAAAGCATGTAAAGGGTAACTATTGGCATACATTTATTAATACAAACAGCGTAGAGCAAAATGGATGGCTTCTATAGAATTCTGATTTGGATCTACACTGTTTGTGTACTTTGGAGTTTTATATGCGGTATAATTGGTTAAGCACGGTCAGAAGTTAAAATCTAGCCAACGGACAACTAGGGATGAATCTGATAATGAATGTTAACCCTTTCCCTGTTCTACATTTATTCTGAATTACACTAACTACATGTCCATGTACTGAATATTCATGGCCAAAATAGTTAAAACAAGAGGGACATGATGGTTCCTGGGGCGGGCCAATTTTGACCCCAGGGACATAATTTATATTTAACTTTTATAGAGGACCTGAACATGATGCTATGTGCCAAATATGAAAGCTGAGAACCTTCCAGTTTCAGAGGAGAAGATTTTCAATGTTTTACTATATGTTTCTATAGAAAACTGGTCACCCCTGGGGTGGGGCCAATCTGATCCCAGGGCCATCATTTATATAACTTTTGTAGAGGACCTGAACATGATGCTTTTTGCTAAATATGAAAGCTGACAACCTTCCAGTTTCAGGAGAAGATTTTTAAAGTTTTAACTGTATGTTTCTTTAGAAAACTGGCCACCCCTTGGACGGGGCAACTTTTTACCCTAGAACAATAAGTTATACAGCTTTTGTAGAGGACCTGAACATGATGCTATGTGCCAAATATGAAAGCTGAGAACCTTCCAGTTTCAGAGGAGAAGATCTTCAAAGTTTTACTATATGTTTCTATAGAAAACAAGACAATTGTTGACAATGGATGACGCATGCCAATGGACGACTGACATCAGGCGTTCACAAAAGCTCACCCATAGCACTTTAAAATTGTGCTCTGGTCAGCTAATAAAATAAGGAAGGTCAAACATTGTAGCCATTTTAGAAAGCAAAGAAACAGATCTATAAAATTCCATTAGCAAACAGAGTAGACCCTGATCAAGACGGCTCCTATAGCAGCCATCTGATCTGTGTCTATTCTGTTTGCAAATGTGTGAAAAGGCGTTTATATGAGGGAAAGGGTTAAGCTTTTATTTACTGTTGCTAAGTTCTTCCAAGACAGACCAAAGATAGTGGTTCCCAAGCAAATGACCAGAGTGTCAGTTTCATTAGATTGAATTCTGCAGATTTCAACATAAAATATCTTCAGAATGCTAACACAGTTTCTGTCAGAATACTTTCAAAAGGTCTTAATTATTATCGTACAATTTTAATTACCATTTTTGGTTAATCAAACTAATAGGATAAATTTTCTCCTTCATATAAATGCACTTGCAAAAAGAGTAGACCCAGATAAGACGGCTCCTATGATCTGATCAGGATCTGCTCTGGTTATTTAAATTGGTTCAGTTTGGTATGCAATTTGAAGTACAAAAGCAGCTAGCTCATCTCATTTCAAATGCTTTATCAAATCCTTTCCCTGTTGAATATTTATGTAAGAACAAGAGCTGTCACAGTCAATTGACAAATGTCCCCAAAAATTGTAACCTGTGACCTTGACATCTGACCCATGGACCAGGGAGTTGAACGTGATACATCATCTTTGTGTGGTAAACATTTGTGCCAGGTTATTTTGAAATCCATTCACAGATAAAAAATTATAGAAGGGATGGATGGAAGGACAAAAAGTAATTTTGGGATGGATGGAAGGACATACGGACAATGCGATTACTATATGCCCGCCATTGGGGGCATTAAAATTGACCCCATAAATATTTATTAGCTGATTGTTTATAATAGCATAATGTACAAAGGCTTTTTTGGCATTGACAGCAACTGTAGAGTTAAATCTATTATAATTTCATCCAACAGGAATCATCTGATCTGGATCTACTTTACTTGTAAAGACACGAAAAGGTGGGAAAGGGTTAAGAAAATATTTTCAGAGTTAACACACATGTAGATCCTGATCAAGATGAGGTAAGTGTTGTCTTAATTGCCATTGAATTTGTTATGGAAGTTAAATTTAATTATTATCACATAATTTACAATGCATTTTCTCCTTTAATACATAACCTAAAAAATCCCCTTGAAACGTTTACATCATTAAAATTGAGCTTATAAATATTCATGATGTCATTATTTCTTTTATTAATATTGAACAGAGAAAGTGATAATGAGCATGCACTTGCTCTAAAAGTGAGACTTGTGACTTAGTAAACACGATGCAGCCTCTTATGTATTTGAAATACATCTTTATTTAACCCTTTTCTCAGTAAAAACGCCTTATAACGTATTTGCATACAGGGTAGACCCTGGTTAGACAAATTGTCAGCTCGAGTAGGAGTCTTCTGATCAGGGTCTGCTCTGTTTTCTTATAAAATATCTAAGATCAGACCTGATCCCATGTACATTATGTATACTTAGTTGACTAATAATATATTATGTATAATCATAACCACAACAGTGTTTTCAGTGAAAATGTAACTGTTGATACACATGTCCAGTGGAATGGGAAAAATGTGCTAGACAGACTCTCACGACCATCCCAATGATCCCATCCATTTGTACTTTCTAACATAACCCTTTCCAAGTTTAACGCTTTACTCCATGAATAATCAGGTAAGAAATAATGATGTCATGAATATCAATTACACCAAAACTGCAAAAGAAACGCAACAGTTGGAGAAACACATATAATTGTAAACTAAACAGTTCAAATGATAAATAATGGTTTTATTTCATTTCATTGGTACCTTATCTACATACCATGTAATTTTCATTAAAATATAACAACAAATAACCTTGATTTCATTATGTTAAAGTTCATTACCCATGGGCGAAATCAAACGTTCGTATTGTCCGTGTTGTCCCAAAGCCATAACGGACAAGTGAAATTTTGTAGGTTTTTGCTGTTAATTCATCATACGGACAAGTAGGAAATAGCTTTTAACAAAAACGAACAAGTCATCCAAAATAAGAATTCGCCACCCCTGCCAAATAGATACAATCTCCTGCCGGTAGCTTGTGCACTACTATCAATCTAACAATGTTTATGATTTTCCCAAAATTTCATGTCTTTTCTGGTTCATGGACAAACATTCATTCAGCCCGGTTTCACCCTATCACAGCGTTAACTTGGGCCTTTGGCGATATGCATTTCAATGTCAAGCTCTTATCCAAGAGTGGAACAATATTCCTCAAAACGATATCGAGGATTGTAACTGGCTCTATGAGACGTAGATGCGTCGCTTGTATCCAGGCCATTGGAGGATACACGAGATACTGACAATGTGTGAAACTGAACATGCGGGTAATAAGCTTTGACATAATGAAATCAGGGTTATTTGTTGATTGATATATTTTAATGAAATTTATAGAGTATGTAGGTAAGGTACCCATAAAATGAAATAAAATCTTTATTTATGACAGACATCAGGCAATCACAAAAGTTCACCCTGAGCACTTTGTGCACTGGTGAGTTAAAAATGCCATAGGTAAAGTGGTAAAAATGCCATAGGTAAAAATGCCAGATTGTTTTATTGAGAAAGCACTATAACATATATACATCCCATTGTTATATGAAATCTTCAAAATGTTTGGGTCTTTTCCTGGCCCGGGGTGGAACACGGTAGTTGTTAGCAAGTTGTTGTTTGGTGGCACTTTCCTGATGATGCCTGTCTGAAGTGTATGCATTCGTATCTGGTGAAATTCTCTTGAAGTTTGAGGCGTCCCTGGTCACAATTCTGTCGTCCATTTTAGCTCGAACCATTGACCCTTTAGTACTGATAACAGTCGCTGGTTTAGAGGAAAACGCGGAAGACAGTTTGTTTTTGGCGTTTCTGTTTAAATAGGACACCTTCCCCTGGTTGCAGGTTTGAGTTTTTGGCATGTCTTCGTTGATATGCATATCGCTTGAAATTTTGCTTATAAGATTTGTCTTTCAACAGCACAAGCCAAGAAAATGGAGCAAAGTGAAACAGTCGACAAAATAAACTACAAAGCACACAAGAGAAAACAAACAACGAATTTTGGCCCAAAGCCATCAAACTTTAAATGTAGAAACTGTGGAGGAAATTACCTGCACAAATTCAAATGCCCGGCACAAGGATCAACGTGCAATTATTGTCACAAACCAAACCATTTGTGACGGTATGTAGAAAACAAATACAGAAGAATGTGACACGGGTAGAGGAAGGTGACTGGCAAGAAACCTAAGAAACCAGAGAGGATGGTTCATTCGGAATTAACATTAATAAAATCCAGAGGAAAACACCTAAAATGTATGTAAATATCTGTGGAGAAAGTGTGCAAATACTTGTTGACACCGGAAGTTCAATCGATATCATTTCAGAACAGCTGTATGATAACTTATTGAATCCCATCCTCGTCACCATTGTAACATTTGTGTCTGAAGATGGGACATAAATAATAATTATTGTCGCTGTGTTCATTCTTTACAAATCTATTCTCTTCAGTCTCTAAACATAAACTAACAAAACAAGTTTAAGTAACATAACATGCATACATTAATTGGGCGAGCGGCAGCAGCCTGCCGCTGCGGTAGTCTTGGCTACCTATGCCCAGGCTGACCAATGCAACAGTAGGACACTACAGATCTGATCAATGATAATGGTGGATATTTTATGAAAATTTCGTAATAAGGCACATTTATGCAGTCTTGACATTCAGTTTTTAAAATATAAACCTTATGGCATGTTTTAGTAATGAGATTAGCACTATTTACATGGTTTTATTTTTATTTTCTGGTTTGGTTTCTCGAAATATATATGATATAATATGATTATCGAGAAATTGTGTTATTGTAAATGTACTTATTAGTCTCTTATAATTCTCTTTTGAATGGCATGGTAAAATATGTTTTGTGATTTCATGCGTATGTAAATAATGTATACCATGATAAGACTGAAATTCAATATATATATGCATAATTTACCTATGGCATTTTTACTACATTCAGAGTAGACAGGCGTTTCCAAAAAGATTAACTTTTTTCATAAGCCTGATTGCATGAGTCTTTAAAGTTGCCCGTTATCTCCCTGCTAATAATATTGTCTATTCCTCCTGCCTCTGATCTACAGTAATTGAAATGTACTGTTTAGTTTTAGTAAGTGGTGATCGAGGTCACAATAATGGCAATGATGTAAAAGGGGTTTACACGGCTTTTATGGTGTGTTTAGTGGTATTTCGTTAATACAATGGGTAGAATAGATTAGTTGCTGATCATAAATATAGAAATATCGTTTTTACTAAAAAAAATAGCCTAAAGTTTAGGCGATCCATCATCCGCACCCCAAATGAAGGAGTTCAAATCAAGATTTATCAAGTTCACCAATTTTAATTTGAAAAGGTTTATAAAAAACATTAGTTATGTTGATAAAACAAACCTTACCTGCGCCAAACAACATTTACACATGATGCACTACCGTCTTTGTCACGAATTTATAAATATATTATATATGAGGAAAAACAATTTCTCATTAGCTGATGTTTTCATGAATTCCTTTCACCTCCCTCCGGTATTTCAAATCCTCCATGCGCAGAATGCACTGTTCGTACTTATACGCTATATACAGCTTGAAAGTTTCTCTTCTAATTAATATTCATCTATTATTGGATAAAATACATTTATTTAATAACCTTCTCTTTGTATGCGTAAATAAAACTGAATATCAATGCATTGCACACACCAATTTAATATAGAGGTGAATCAGCAATCTGTCCGTTAGAAATAAGCGTCGCAATAACTAGGATAAATCACCACAAGGTCTTGGATATTAACAAATCATGAGCAAAAGATCAAAGCAATTCCAAATGTAATCATGAAAACGCTCTTATAAGAAAATGCACAACAACTGAAAGAGCTGTACCGTCACAAGATCGCCACACATTATAAAGTACTACGACTATGTCGACTAAAACCAAGCTTGCTGCAGGGCTGATAATTTTTAGACGTATTTCTGGTGATATTCAGTATTTGTTGCTTCAGGCGTCGAATGGTGAATTCCATTGGTGTCCGCCTAAAGGTTAGACCTTTTCTGCCCTTTCATTTCGTCATTATTTATTAGCTCACCAGAGCACAAAGTGCTCAGGGTGAGCTTTTGTGATTGCCTGATGTCCGTCGGCGTGCGTCGTCAACAATTTCAACCTTTAAAAATATTCTCCTCTGAATCTACAGGGTTCTCAGCTTTCATCTTTGGCACATAGTATCATCTTTAGGTCCTCTACAAAAGTTATATAAATTATGCCCCGCCCCAGGGGTGCCTTGTTTTCAATAGAAACATCCCAGCTTTCATATTTGGCACATAGCATGATGCTGCATCATGTTCAGGTTCTCTACAAAAGTTATATAAATTATGGCCCTGGGGTCAAAATTGGCCCCGCCCCAGGGGTGGGCAGTTTTCAATAGAAACAAATAGTAAAATCTTTGAAAATCTTCTTCTCTGAAACTGGAAGGCTCTCAGCTTTCATATTTGGCACAGAACATCATGTTCAGACCCTCTGCAAAAGTTATATAAATTATGGCCCTGGGGTCAAAATTGGCCCCGCCCCAGGGGTGGGCAGTTTTCAATAGAAACAAATAGTGAAATCTTTGAAAATCTTCTTCTCTGAAACTGGAAGGCTCTCAGCTTTCATATTTGGCACATAGCATCATGTTCAGGTCCTCTACAAAAGTTATATAAATTATGGCCCTGGGGTCAAAATTGACCCCGCCCAGGGATGGGCAGTTTTCAATAGAAACAAATAGTGAAAACTTTGAAAACCTTCACCTCTAAAAACTTGAAGGTTCTCAGCTTTCATATTTGGCACATAGCATCATGTTCAGGTCCTCTACAAAAGTTATATAAATTGTGCCTTTTGGGTCAAAATTAGCCCCGCCCCAGGGCAAGCTAGTTTTCAATAGAAACATATAGTGAAACTTTGAAAATCTTCTCCTCTGATTGTCTGGTGAGCGCTTCAGGGCCATTCTGGCCCTCTTGTTGACATTTAGGACAACAGCATATTACAAACCCATGAATATCACAATTCAAGAAATATCACAGAAATATCTGCACTTTTGTGGTAATTACATCATTCAAACAACAACTGAACAAACAATATCATACATGTGATAATTTTTTCGAGGCAAAGAGGGAGATTAGCTTTTCAAATGAGGGAGATTGGGTGTCAAAGAGGGAGATTTATGCGGATGGTTATTTGATGGTATAATAGGCCAGAGACCTATATTTATATTACATAAATATCTGCAAGAAAAGAACAACCCCCCCCCTCCCCCCCCCCCCCACACACACACCTGGTTTGAAAGGAGGAGGTATGATAAAAGCACTTTTATGCGCGACAAACCATCTTAATTACTAGGGCATTTTTTTTTGCCTATCTAGCAAATTACATCTGTGTAATTTAGTTTGTATTAGTTCTATTTTATATCCTATTCCTTATTCTATTCTGTACTATTCTCTGTTCTACATCCATCAACATCTACTCTATTTCCCATTCCTTTCTAGTCCATTCCATCCCATTCTCTTATCTATTCTAATTCCTTTGTGTTTCATTCCATTCTATTCCATTATCTATTCTGTGCTCATATAATCTATTCTAATTACTATTCATTTCTATTCTATTTTTTGTGTGTGTGTGCTATTATCTATTTCCATATACTCTCTTCTAATTACCATTTCTTTCTATTCCATTCCATTCTGGCCAATGGATAGACTTGTGTTTATTATTTTAACTGGCCAATTGATAGACATGTGTTTATTATTATTATTTTTACTATCATTATTTACATTATTCTCATTCTTATATTATTATTGACATTATTGTTTTTATTATTTTAATTCATTTTTGTAATGAAATATATCCAGAAATTTATATTCTGAAATAAACATACCGGTAATACATTTGTCACTTTCTGTCCGAAATATTGTACTATCCAAACACTAGTACACTATCTTTGCATTTTGTAGTTACATTTTTGGTTTGAAAAGTGCTTCCTATCTCACCAAATTTTGTGTATTTGACATCCATACATTCTATACTCAATACAAACACAATTTCTTTTGAATATGTTACCAAATGTCTGTGGAAAACAATGTTTGTGTTTGCCTCTATGAAATGACACATTTCACCGTTCGAAAAATCCGTGGTTTGAGGCAACCAATTTTTTTTATTTTATTTTTTCTGTTAAAAGCACATTTTCATTACAGTTATGCCATGTGGACATCTATTAATGAACTTAGAACCTAAATTAATTTAATAAAGTAACTATCTAGATGTTTAGTCTCAGAAAATAAGATCGTCTTCAACAGAAATTTAGTAGAACCTGACCGTGAAGAAAAAAGCATGTAATGACGACAGTGTAATACACCAGAGACATATATGCATACACAAATGATTATGTTACGGAATACACACATGCCAAGGTAAATAACACACCATGCTGAGTTTGCTGACCATTTAATCCCTTTTACTGGGGCCACAATTACACAGCATGGTATTTAGGGCATGCTGCGGTGGTCTTTGATAAGGGGCAACATGGCGACGTACTACAAAAGGGACACGGCGCTGTGCCTGCCATGATAAACAGGGCAGTAAATAAGTCAACAACACTGGTTCTTTGAGGCGTCTGGCTAGCGCTTATTGACAAAAAATGATAGAAAATGGGGTGGGAAAAAATTAAAAATCATTTTTATTCAGAAATCGGGAGATTTCGTCTCCCGGCCGGGACTTGCGGGAGTTGGGCTCAAATCCGGTAGTCTCCCGCAGAATCCGGTAGTTATCACATGTATGCAATATATGACCCTGCAGGTAAATGTAACATGGTGAAAAAGTTGTGACTCAACTGGGACTCGAACCCAGGGCCTCTGCTTTACCATGCCAACACTCTTACCGACTGAGCTACCAATCACATAGTAAAGTCTATCAACTGTCACCAGAATCTCTACCCGGCTACACTTTAAATAGTTTTCTAAATCAACATAAACAATTTTTCATCTGGGGTTCACACCATTTATAATTCAGGCACTTGATTTGTTATTGTGCATACTAAACTTGTTGATGGTTAGAGAGAACACGGGAGGGGTTTGAAGCTCTATGACATCAGTCTTAGAGAGAGGAATCCGTCTCATCTTTTTGTTGTATATGGGCAGGACTGTATGGGAAGATATAGTTGAAGCCCATGCATTGCTACCACCAGTGTGTTGGTAATTTTATGATAAATGGAAATAATTTATTATGTCCATGATTAAAATAATAATGGTAGGTTTAAATTTATTTCTGGCCCAAATGGAATAAAACAAAATTAAAATAAACTCCTACACACTGACTGTTGGTAATATATGGTTGAATTTAAAATGACTGTAAATGATAATTTGAATTTCAACCGTATTACCAACAGTAATAATAGTGTGGTTAATCTGATAACAATATAGTTCAAGTTTTGTCTGAAAATGACACCAGAAAAATTCACTTTTGTGCACCTTCAGAATAACAACTTTTTGGGAGAGTTCACATAAACAATGCCTTCTAGCGAGAGGAAGTATCTCTATCCGATATCTTATATTAGCTACGGTAGCTGTTTTTAATGTGTATATCTGCCTACTAAGTACATGTATATTGAACTATTAAGTAGGCCAAGGTTTTGGCCATGTTTTATTATCTCAGTTTTCTGCTTTGACTGTCACAATATAAATGAACTTATATTTATTTGAAATAAATATAATTATGCCCATTATATTTATGTACCATTTAACTTTCTTAAATTCAATTTCCTAACAGGAGGATTGGATCATGGTGAAACTGAACTGCAAGCTGCTTTAAGAGAAACAGAGGAAGAGGCTGGGTTGTCAGAGAATCAGTTAAAACTTCACCAAGACTTCAAATGTGTTTTAAAATATGAAGCATGGGGTCGACCCAAATCAGTCATTTATTGGCTTTCAGAAGTCAAAAATCCTGCAGTACAAGTCAAGCTGTCACATGAACACAAAGACTGGAAATGGTTTAATTTCACAGATGCCTATGGCATGGTGAAATATGCAGACATGCAAAATACTCTCAATGAAGCAAACAACTACATAAATGCAAACTTGTTGAAGTGATAATTATTTCATTCAGGATGAACATACATTTACTCCATACATACACCTTTCTACGCCTTTGCAAACAGAGTAGACCCAGATCAGACAGCTCCTTTAGGAGCCTTCTGATCAGGGTCTGCTCTGTTTTCTTATGATATAGTGTAAATATGATTTATCAATCATTCTACAGTTTTTGTCAAGGCCAAAAGTTCCTGTCTCCTTGTGATATTACAACAAATTAATCCAATTAATATTCATGATGCCATTATTTCTCACATGAATATTTAGGGAGTAAAGGGTTAAATTCCTTTCCAATCAATTGTTTGCAAAAGTAGGCATGAACATGGTAAGTGTCATGGTAAAATTGATACTCGGATATCTGCAGACAGGGTTGACCATGATGAGAGGCTGTGGTGGCACTATTTATTACTCATCAGCAACTACATATATATAGTGTTTACTGTTATTCTTCCATAAAATGTGGCAGATCCATTTCAGAATGATTGATGTGTCAATCAGAATCTACAGAGTGCAAACATATTTGAGAACTTCCCTGTGTTGTTTACCATATACAGTAAAATCCCTCCAAACCGGAATTCTATAAGAGAAGAATTTAGATACTTTCAGACAGGTGGCTGCTTAATGCAGGGTGAAAGTCATGCAGAATGCTCCTAGAGGAGTTAAAGGGTTAAACAGTTGATTCTACTGCATATTGAAGATACCATAGTGCTGGGTTCCAATTTACAGTAGCTATCAGAAGCATTAATAAATTTATATTAATCCGCAAAGAGAATATTGAATTTTTAATATCTGTTTTGTTATCACTGTAGGACAATGGCCAAATCACTATGAACAAGTATGTAGAAGTGAGGATTTATTAATATAATATCGCACACAAAATCATATTGGTTGGCATACATTATAATGTACTGAAATGAACATTTATCAAAGTTAACATTTGATTCACATTTCAAAGACTATGAGTATTAACAAGTAAAGATTAAACCGTTTCCCTGTTAAATATTCAGATAAAAAATACTGACATTATGATTATTAATTAGCTGATGTTTATAATGGCATGTACACAAGATGTTTTGGTAATGGCAAAGACTGTAGAGTCAGATCTATTATAATTTCATAAGCAACAAGCAGCAGATGGGCCTACTCTGTTTTCACAGGTGTGAAAAGGTTTTTATATGAAGGAAAGGGTTAACCCTTTAGTTTACTCCATAAGTACACATTTTTACGTCTTTGCCAACAGTAGGCCAGATCAGATGGCCCCTATAGGAATTTCTTCCATGGTCAAAATATCATGTGTCCATGTGCTATTATAGCAATTAATGTAATAATATTCATGATATCATTTATTTCTTACATGAATATTCATGGAGTAAAGGGACAATTGTGAGAAGTTCCATGAGAATTAGTCTCTTCAATGCAAAATAGTGTGGACCCAAACTACATGTATTCACTAATTTATAGACCCTGGGCATGACATAATTCTGATCAGGGTCTACATTATTTGTCTTGTGGTACAGATCTACACTTTGCAAAACCAAATGGAATCTTATTTACATACAGTATTTCGAAAAGATTATGTAACTTACAACATTAGTAATGAATTAAATTTGTGTCACTTAGTATTCATCTATTGTCATAAAAACTGCATTTGGAATATTTCCATTGAACACTCTTAAACAAACACAGGCATATAATCGTCTTAGCAGACAGACACATTTGGAATTTCAAGTATGCTGGATATGCATATATAACAGTTCTGATTATTATGCAATGGTTATACAAAGTTGTACCTTTAATCCTTATGGAAGACTCTTATATATAAATTCTTGTATCAAAACCTAAAATAAAGAAATCACCAAGGCAAACAATGGAGAATCATCTGTAATACATTGTATATATATAAAAAAAATACCAGAGCAGACCCTACAGGAGTAATCTGATCTAGGCCTACCCTGTTTTTAACCCTTTACACCATATTACACATTTCTACGCTTTTGCATACAGAGTAGACCCAGATCAGATGGCTCCTAGAGGAGCCATCTGATCAGGGTCTGCTGTTTGCTTATGATATACATGTAATATAGATATAATTCTACAGTTTCTGTCACGGCCAAAAAGTCCTGTGTCCATGTTCTATTATAAAAACTTAATTTGTTTAATATTCATGACATCATTTCTTACATGAATATTCATGGCGGAAAGGGTTACTGTTTAACCCTTTCCCTAAAGAGCATTAATCCATTATGCATAACTTGATTACTTCATGAATATTCTTTAACTTGATATTTAAAAAGAAAAGTTTTCAATGGAATTATTTTTGGCATGGACAAAAGCTGTAGGATCAGTCTGTAAGCAAACAGAGCTATACAAACTGTCTGATCTGGATCTACTCTGTATGCAAAGGTATCAAAAGGTGCTTATATTAATTTATAAGAGGGAAAGGGTTAAAGTTTTAACACAGGATGAGATTCAAATTATTTAGTTTCAACAAGCAATAACAGTGTATGTAGTATGATACAAGATAATCAATAATTAGTACTCTTTACTGAGATATCTTTCTTCCATTTACATCGTATTCTCAACCCTTTCCTCCATAAATACACCTTTCTATGCCCCTGTAAAAGTCACTGTTTGAAACTATTGTGATAATTAGAGCATTTGCTCTATTTATCACAATGGTTTCAAAACTTCACAGTTCTAACATTTTCCTTTTCTCTAGTAAATGCTCCTTTTTGGTAGATTTTTTCAAAGGGGTTGGGTCTAAAACTAACCTATGTGGAAATGGGTTATACAAGCACTGCCAAACAGTTAAGAATACAAATGTACACTGTATATATATTTACTTATTTTTTTCTGTACACCTTGATGAAACATTGTTTTTCTATATTTGATTTTCACTATATTCCAGGAAAATCTGAAGGTGGGCGGTCGGAATGACAGCCTATTAAAATTACCTTGGTGGGGGGTGCAAAAGAAATTTTAATTCTGTTGCTGGGGTTGGAAATTTGATTAAAGTTCTATTGGTGGGGGGTATTTTAACATTAGAAATTAAATTGATGGGGCGGTTTGTCAAGTTAAACGCTTCATGCAAGCCGTTTTCTTCGACAATAATGAAAATTAACGGAAAACCTTTTTCTGACACGAACTCCCGCGAAAATTCTGCTGTGTGGATATTGTGGACGCATGCAATTTTTAGTCCTGATCATCTAGACGCTTTCCATAATGAGCGGCTGATTGATTCAGACTAGACCGTGAAATAGTACTAAGACACCGGTAGTCTCAACCAATCACTGCTCTTGCTTCTCGATGTAAAAGCCCGGATGAACAAAACAAAATAAATAAACCGAAAATAGACCTAAATAACAACCAAAAGACATTGACAGGATTTTTTTAATAAAACACAAAGTCCTAGCAATAGCAGAGGTACATGTAGTGAATCCGAGGTCGGCGAAGAGAATGTGGCGATACACTAGGCTGTCATTTGGGGGGTTTGCAAGTCGGCTTGACAAAAAGTAATATGTATAAATGTAAAAATATATTTATTTATTTTTTGGAGGGGAGGGGGATTTTTAATTCTCTTGATGGTGGGGTAAAAATAATTACAATTCTATTGGTGGTACCCCTAATTTAGACTTTCGTTCCTACCCCCCCCAGGGAGATTTTCCTGGAATAGCCCTTAGGGAATTTGGCCATTTAGTACAAAGAAATGACCAATAGATTGATATAACAAACATGTAAATCGTAGACTCTAGCACTGTGATAAAAATTAAATGAGATTCAAAAACATGTGAAAACTATAATAAAAATCCACTGCATCTTTGTACACTGACCGGATATTCCACTTTAAAAGTATCGTAAGGACGTGATATACTTCAGATTGAAGTTCTCCTAATGACATATCAATGATAGTACCTGTGCATATTTAATATTTAACACACAACAGGCAATTTAACCCACTCCCTCATAGGCTATTTTAAACCCAACCTCTTTGAATAAATCTACTGAAAAGATTAATTTACTAGAGAAATAGAAACTTTTAGCATTGGGTTGTATTGAAACCATTGTGATAAATGGAGTGTTTGCTCTATAGGAGTTAATGCTCTATTTATCACAAATCAGGCAAGGGTTTCAAAAAGTGACTTAAAGAGGCTTCAAAAGGGTCAATATGAGGAAATAGGTTATTTATTACATCTGCAAACAGTTTGAATCTAGATGATGATGAGATGCTAAGTGTCTCTTTTGGATGCAATTTTTTTGGTACATGGATTATGTCTTTGAAAATAATGGGAGGAAAGTCTGGTTCAAAATCTGAATAGAATTTTCCATCAAACAAAATGTTGCTAGGCATAATAAAGATTAACCCTTTACTCCATAAATACACCTTTGCCAACAGAGTAGACCTAGACCAGACAGCTCCTGTAGGAAACGTCTGGTCAGTGCCTGTTCTGTTTGCTTATGGAATAATATAGATATTACTCTACAACAGTTCCTCCTATGGCCGAAATTTCCATGCCCCATAAGCCATTATAAAACTTAATCTAATTTATATTCATGTCATTATTTCTTACATGAATATTCATGGAGTAATGGGTTAAGGAAATTCTGCATATTGGAATGTTTTGTGCAAGAATTTCTAATATCTGCAGCGAGACATAATTGCAGCTCTAAAATGGATTGGCAATCCGTTTAACCCTTTACTTTATGAATATTCATGCAAAAAAATAATACCATTTTGAATATTAAATACACATATACCGCAAGATGAATTCTTAATTGACACATCTGAAAATTAGGAAATGTTGGCCATTTCAGAAAATGTAATTTCATTTATATATAATCAAACAGAGCAGACCTTGAACAATTCATCTAATTAATATTCATAATCTCAATATTTCTTACATCAATATTCAGCGGGTAAAGGGTGAAAATACCAGTTTTGAAACATCCCCTTAGATACATAGATATTATATGATTACTACACAACATACAACCAGAACAAAACCAACAAAAATACGTTATTCATTTAACCTTTTACTCTTTAAAATGTCTTTTGGCATCTTTGCAAACAAAGTAGACCAAGATCAGACAGGTTCTATAGGAGTCGTCTGATCAGGGTCTGTCTTGTTTGCTGATGAATTTCACAGATCTGTTTCTATGGTAAAAATCCATTTGTTTGTGATGGCATTATAAAAATTCAGCTCCTTAATATTCATAGTCATTATTTCTGACATGAATATTCATGGAGTAAAAGGATTAATTATCAGCTGCTGCTATAAGATCTACCTTTATTGAGAGATTTCATATGCTTTTACAATCGTTGCAAAGCAGCAGATCTAAATAGAACAATGCACACCGACTTCCACACCCACAATCAAACTTCAGTTCTATTTGGCTTATTCCCATCCTAAATTTATAAATGCTTGACCCTTAAAAGTCTGAGACCCAGTCTTTAAACCCTTTGCAAATAGTGTAGACCCAGATCAAAGGGCTCCTGAAATAGTCCTTAGATCAGGGTCTGCACTGTATGTCATAAAAATCATTTTCTTCAGTGGTTAATTTTGATACAATTTTTCGTTTAATATTCAGAATTGGAGGAGTTAGGTTTAACCAATTCCCTCATATTGATGCCTCTGCAAAAGTGACCTGTTGAAACCATTGTGATAAATAGAGAAGCAAATGCTCTATTTATCATAATGGTTTCAAACTACAAAGTTCTAAAAGTTTCCTTTTCTCTAGTTAATGCTCCTTTTCGGTAGATTTATTCAAAGTGGTTGGATCTAAAAATAGCCTATGAGGTAATGGGTTAATTGTTCAGCAGATTAAGAGTTAATCTTTCAAGACCTACATCTAGACAAGCATTTTCTCTTAACTTTAGTTTCCTTAATATCTATATTTTAATGCATACATAAATACTATTTCTTCCATTTCTGTCAGTGACCAACATATTGGATCCTAATTTTCAACTGAATTCCAAAAAAGGCTCTCACAATTCATACTCTCACACTTCAAATCCGACTACAATACACCTATATCATGTTCAATAATATATATTGGCATACAACAAGCAACATTTCACAATGAGACTGTCCTATCTATAATACTATCTGGGATATTTTTGGTAAAGTTCCTGAGCAAATGTTTCACTCTTCTGCTATCCATAACTTGACTCTTAAAAAAATGAAAATCGGATAATGTTTAACCCTTTACTCAATAAATATGCCTTGTTATGCCTTTGTAAATACAGTAGACCCAGATCAGAAGGCTCCTGTAGGAGCCATCTGATCTGGGTCTACCCTGTTTGCTCATATGATATAGATATGATTCTAGTTTCTGCATGGCAAAAAACTTCCTGTCTGTATACCATTATAATAATTTACCCAATTACATGTAATATTCATGACGTCTTTGTTTCTTACATAGACTTTCATGGAATAATGGGTTAAAATTGGAGCAGCCAAGAGTTGGCAGACCACTGTTTTCAAAGTAGGACAAGTGCCAAGATAGTCAAAGGCATTTCAAGGACTTCGCCAAATACATGTACAGGTGTAACTACACTCTTTTGAACCCTTTCCCTGTTCTATGTTTATTTCAAATTTCAATACCTACTGAATATTCATGGACAAAATAGTTAAGAAATATGGAAGGTGTAACATTGTAGCCAATTTGGTAACTATAGAAACAGGTCTATCAAATTCAATTAGCAAACAGAGCAGACCCTGATCAGACAGCTCCTATAGGAGCTGTCTGATATGGGTCTACTCTATTTGCAAATTCATGAAAACACTTTTATATAAAGGGAAGGGTTAATATTTACAAAGATGTCCTTCTGGTGTTCTAAACACATTGTGTTCTCTCCCTCTCACAGTGTCAACTACATGTAGTTTGGATCCTAATGAGACTCCTTGCTGCTCAGTGTCTCTTCTGAATCCAAAATGTATGCAAAAGTTATCACAAGTTCGCCCCAGAGATTGTAGTTACACCGGTTGCACTAAGCTCTCGAGTTAAGCTCTGATCTTTCCACATCACTTCTTGCATGTACTGCAGTTACATACAGATAAGTAAAGTATTTACTCTTCAAGAGAACAGAATCATCTGGTTTCAGTGAACAAAACATTAAGCAATACAATGTGAACATAATACATATTGCAGTGTTATAACATAACATATACTTTTGAAATATCCTAAATCCAGGGTTTACCTGTGTATCCTGTTAACCCTTTACTCCATGAATATTCATGAACCGGTAAAAAATAATTACTATGAATATTAATTAGATTAGCTGTTATAATACTTCATGCACACAGGCATTTTTGGTCTTGACAGAAACTATATAGTCATATCTATGTTATATCATAAAAAGTAAACAGAGCAGACCCTGATCAGACAGCTCCTATAGGAGCTGTCTGATCTGGGTCTACTCTGTTTGCAAAGGCGTATTGATGGAGTAAAGGGTTAAACCTTAATATTATATTGATTTCTCCTTTTGATTAAACATGAAATACAGACAAACGATTTCAGCACATCTGCTGTTGACCATTCACCTTTAATCCTTTACCTCATGAACATTTAGTAATGAATAACTTTTATCATGGTATTGCAGACAAAGGAATACCGTATAACTGGTTATTTCTGCGGCAACGTATATTTTGCGGATGCCGTCCGGCCGCAAATAGTATATGCGCAAAATATTAATTAGATTTTTCCTTCCAGTCGCCCCATATCAACGTTACTTCACTTTCCCTAATTTTTCGCACCGCCGACACGCACACGATTATCATGTGTATCCCATACAGCAGTACACAAAACAGCAAGGTGACACATTATCAGCAAACCGACATATACACGTTTGTAACAGTTTGTCCCGAGTAATTACAGTGTGAAATGCAAATAAATAGCTTATCGGGGCCTAAATGGTAGAACAATATAGAACATATAAGATTTTTGCTGGGACCGAGACAATAAATCTGCAAAATTAAAATCGCAAAAATAAATTATACCATTTTAGACACCAAACGCAAAAATTTGCACCCGCAAAAATAACAAGTTATACGGTACTTTACCACTGCATTAGCTGCCTAACAATACCCGAACAATATCTATAGTATTTCAAAGGCAAACGGAGCAGACTATGATCAGAAAACTCCTACAGGAACCATCTGTTCAGGATCAATTCTGTTCGCAAAGGTGTGAAAAATGTCTATGAGGAAAAGGGTTAAAAGGCTATAATCTAGATGCAAATAGGGGCAGCTAGATGAGAGGCTATGTAGACTCTGCCTGTCATAAATATCCAATATGACACCCTTCTTGTAAGTTTGGAAAGAAATACAAAGTTGAAGCAGATAACACTCTTCAAAGCAGCTGAAAACTGAAGAGAATTTCACTGTCGTTGGACCCTATTTAATAGCTCATTTTTTTGACTAGTGTCCAAAAGTGGACAACAAATTTATATATATTCTACTGTGCCTTTTCATACAGTGGTGCATGGTTATCGTTTCTGTTTTCAATTGTCCGCAAGTAGCGATGTATGAACAGCCTGAACCTGTACAGGAAGAACATCCAGCAGTGAATAAGTGGAGCAACCAGAAACACTGATATCAATGCTGTGGAAATGGCTACTTTGAACTTCGTATAGTCTAAGCATTTGTAAATGTATGGCTCGCCCTTATGGTTTGTTCCACCAATCAGATGATAGCAGTAACTGAACAGTGTGTACACCAGACCCAAACAGGAGCAGTGATAGAGGTGCAGCATTCGGATTGGTGTTCGGGTTATGATTGTATCCACCAGTACAAAAATCGCATTGATCCCATGAGTTGTGCAGTTGATCATTGTAACTCCTGAGCCTGCAAGAGAGTGGAGGAAAAAGCTGAACATATAATTTTGTAAACACATAAAGGCAGGGCTCTAGTTTTAATACCCATAACAGACTAGATTTCCAGGACGATTAAAACACCTGCTTTAACAGATTGTTAGTGGTTAGCTGCGAGAACAATATCAGTAAATTGAACCAGTTAATCCCTGACCACCTATACCATTTAACCCTTTCTTCCATAAATACGCCCTACTACGCCTCTGTAATAACCACTTCTTAAAACCATTGTGATAAATAGAGCGAGCATTTGCTCCTATAGGAGCAAATGCTCTACATGTATTTATCACAATGGTTTCAAACTACAAAATTCTAAAATTCTACTTTTCTCTAGTAAATGCTCCTTTTGGGTAGATTCATTCAAAGAGATTTGGTCTAAAAATAGCATATGGAGGAAAGGGTTAACCATTTGATACATATATAAGAGGGAAAAATATGGAGTACAAATAACACAATAAATTAAGAGATTGTTGCTTTTATAAAAGACTGTGACCAAATTCAAAATCTGTCTTAAATTCTGAACATCTGTCCAGACTGACATTTTTTCAGTTTTCCTGAGCCATATACAGAATACCTTAACCATTTCCCTCATATAGACAGCTTTTGGCACCCTTGTGAACAGGGTAGACACAGATCAGACAGCCTACAGAAGTTGTCTGATCAGGATCTGCATTGTTTCTGACATGGCCAAAACTTCCTATGTTTTCAAGCCATTATAAAACATTTACTTTACTTACATGAATACTTATGAGAGAAAGGGTTAACATATAATGTGAGGCCAATGAGAACCAACAATTTTGCAATAACACCTTTAATATTTGTCAACCATTATAATTATCCCATAATATTCCCATTACTTCATAAAACCCTGTGCAAACAGAGATCAAGATCAGACAGTTACTGTAGGATCTGTTGGATCAGGGTCAGCTCTATTTGTAAACGGAAACATGTACCGGTATATCAGATTCTACAGTTTCTGTCATGGCCAAGGACAGATTATGATCCCAATCTGACCTAGGACAGACTCAGATCGCACTCTATCCTAGTACAATTGGTGGTTCTAGTAGTACAGATTCCGATCACAGTCTTGTTCTAAGACAATCTGTAATTCTATTACGAAAATTTACAATTTTACTGGTAGAATTTGTTATTAGTGTTAGATATGACACTTTAATTCTTCTAGGAAAATCTACAATTCTACTAGAAGAATTTGTTATTAGTGTTCGATATGATCTTTTAGCTCTTCTAAGAAAATCTACAATTCTACTGAAAGAATGTATTATTTTAAGATCATGAGTCTGTATTCAAAACATTAAAAACAACTTTATATACGGGATTTGAACCCCCAGCCTCCAGATTGGTAGTCAACTGTGTTACCACTAGACCATCACACACCACAAATTATGTTCAAGAATATTTAAGTCTGTCCTGGTAGAATCATCGATTGTCCTTGGATAGATTAGGATCGGAGTCTGCCCCAGGAGAGATTGCGATTGTCCTGAATCACAATATCTACTGTAACACACATTTGCTGTACTTTCTTGTCGTCGCTGTTCGGGCGGCTGTTGTTTTGCATGTGGTGTTTCTTGCATGACTCAACATGTACATTTAAGTAAAGGGAAATTGCACATGGAAGATGGGAAAAACGTTTTCTATTAAAAAAATACCAACCATCATATGCTATGGTCCAGAACAATACTGAGACTAGGGGAGCTGCATCACTGGCCAGGTTGTGGAGAAGCCACTGGACTTTTATTCTACGCTTATTCTGCAAATACTGCTTCGGATCTACACAAAAAAAAAAAATAATCATAAAATCAGAACAGAAAATGATAAATTATGGTCAGAAGTTTATTTCTAAAATTCAGAACATTCATACTGTCAGAAAAGTTAGTGGCACACTGAGATTATTGAATTCTGTAACAATTAATCAATATATTTCTCTACAACACTCTTAACAATAGACTTTACATTATGTTACAAATTGATATGCTTACCTTTTACCCCCTACAAATACTTTTTCATGTCTTTGCAAACAGAATGGATCAGGATCAAGATGGCTCTCATAGAATCTGTCTAATCTGGGTCTGCTCTGTTTGCTTATGAAACAAGAAAACTGACTCAGCCAGGGAGAGCCTTGTAATCGAGGGCAGATAACTCTAGATATAGTGATCTGATTCAACCCAAAAACTATAAATAGGCATCTTCCTCTGATGATACCAAGCATAACTATGCCCTTAATATGACAATATTTGTTGCTAACGATAGTTTAGAGTATTAAAGCTTTAAAACACTAAAACTGCAAGTTCTAGTTTAACCCTTTACTTAACCCTTTACTCCATGAATATTCATGTAAAAAAATAGAACTATCCCTAAAGGTGATGAATACCCCGCATGTCAGTCTTGATTGCAAATGCATGTTTGTGACACCAACTACCTATGTAACAGGATCGAATAACAAAAATACTCCAAGCTCAAGTGGAGATAAATTTTAATGCCTGCCACTAACCACAGGAAAATTGTGTCTTGCACATGTACTATTCGTGGTTATTATGTATGTCAAATATCTATTCAATAACTTTCAAATTGAAGGAGGAGTGTGCACCACTGAAAACCCAGGTTTCAAACCAAAATGACAAAAAATACTCAAAGCTCAGTGGGAGATAATTCTGCAATGACCAGCTGTAAACACATGAATATTGTATCTTGTACATCCACCATTCGTGGTTAATATATATACCAAATATAAACTCAATAACTGAAAGAGGAGTTCGCGACACCAACTAATGTTTCATGCCAAAATGACAAAAATACTCAAAGTTCAAGTGGAGATAATTCTGCAATGCCCAGCAGTAAACATTTGAAAATTGCGTCTTGCACATCTACTGTTTGTGGTTATTATGTATACCAAATATAAACTCAAAAACTTTAAAACTGAAGGAGGAGTTCACGACACCAACTTCCCATGTTTCATGCCAAAATGAAAAAAATACTCAAAGTTCAAGAGGAGACAATTCTGCAATGCATAGCGCTAAACACATGAAAATTGCGTCTTGCGCATCTACCATTTGTGGTTATTATGTATACCAAATATAAACTGAATAACTTTGAGATTACAACCCAGTGATCATAATAGCTAGTCTTTTCTTGGAAACAGACGAGCTAAGAAGTTAAATTAAACAAGAGATGTTTGTAAAAGATGTATACCCCTCAGACCCCCTGACCGTTGATCTAGTGACCTCAACTATAGAGGTCATCTATCGGTCATGACTAATCACCACAGCAACTTTGAAGATCCTAAGCCAAACCACTGATCATTTACTGATCTGAAAACATTTCACAAGTTAAGGTCATGGTGACCGTGACCTTTGACCTTGTGACCTCAACAACTATAGGGGTCATCTAGTTGTCATAACCAACCACCACAGCAATTTTGAAGATCCTAAGCCAAACCCTTGAGCAGTTATTGATTGGAAACCATTTCACAAGGTCAGGTCATGGTGACCTTGACCTAGTGACCTCAAAAACAATAGGGGTTATCTATTGGTCATGACCAACCACCACAGCAAGTTCGAAGATCCTAAGCCAAACCCTTGAGCAGTTATTGATCGCAAACTATTTCACCAGTTACGGTCATGGTGACCTTGACCTTTGACCTAGTGACATCAAAAACAATAGGGGTCATCCAGTTGTCATGACCAACTACCGCAGCAAGTTTGAAGATTCTAAGCCAAACCCTTGAGCAGTTATTGATCGGAAACCATTTAGCCAATTAACAGCATGGCGACCTTGACCTTTGACCTAGTGACCTAAAAAACAATAGGAATCATCTAGTGGTCATTACCAACCACCACAGCAAATTTGAAGATCCTAAGCCAAACCCTTGAGCAGTTATTGGTCGCAAACCATTTCACCAGTTAAGGTCATGGTGACCTTGACCTTTGACCTAGTGACCTAAAAAATAGTAGGACTCATCTAGTTGTCATGACCAACCACCTAAGCAAATTTGAAGATCCTAAGCCAAACCCTTGAGCAGATATTGATCAGAAACCATTTTACCACTTAAGGTCATGGTGACCTTGACCTTTGACCTAGAGACCTCAAAAACTCTAGGGGTCATCCAGTGGTCATGACCAACTACCACAGCAAGTTTGAAGACTATAAGCTAAACCCTTGAGCAGTTATTGATCGGAAACCATTTAACCAGTTAAGGTCATGGTGACCTTGACCTTTGACCTAGTGACCTAAAAAATAGTAGGACTCATCTAGTTGTCATGACCAACCACCTAAGCAAATTTGAAGATCCTAAGCCAAACCCTTGAGCAGATATTGATCAGAAACCATTTTACCACTTAAGGTCATGGTGACCTTGACCTTTGACCTAGAGACCTCAAAAACTCTAGGGGTCATCCAGTGGTCATGACCAACTACCACAGCAAGTTTGAAGACTATAAGCTAAACCCTTGAGCAGTTATTGATCGGAAACCATTTAACCAGTTAAGGTCATGGTGACCTTGACCTTTGACCTAGTGACCTCAAAATCAATAGGGGTCATCTAGTGATCATGACCAACCACCACAGTAAGTTTGAAGATCCCAAGTCAAACCCTTGAGCAGTTATTGATCGGAAACTATTTCACCATTTTAGGTCATGGTGACCTTGACCTAGTGACCTCAAAAACAATAGGGGTCATCTACTTGTCATGACCAACCACCACAGCAAGTTTGAAGATTCTAGGCCAAGTCGTTTATTAGTTATCGTTCGGAAACCATCGATCTACCGACCGACCGACAGACCGACCGACATGTGCAAAGCAATATACCCCCATTTTTTCAAAAGGGAGGTATAAAAACAAAGTTCAAGGGGAGATAATTCTGCAATACCCAGTAGTAAACACTTGAAAATTGCGTCTTGCATATCTACCATTCATGGTTATTATCTATACCAAATCAGTAACTTTAAATCTATACCAAATCAGTAACTTTAAAACTGAAAGAGGAAAGAAAGAGGACACCAACTACCCATTTTCAAATGCGGACGGACCGCCCGCCCGACAGACAAACCGACCGCCAGACAGGGTGATTCCAGTATACCCCCTCAAACAAGTTTGCGTGGGTATAATAATGACATCATGAATATTAATTAGATTAACTGTTATTACCCAGTCGTGTAAAAGCCTTTATAGGATTCTACAACGTATGGATACAGATAATAGCACATAAACACAGGATTTTCTTGGCAATGGCAGAAATTATTTAATCATTTCTATAATTTATCATAAGCAAACAGAGCAGACCCTGATCAGACAGCTCCTATAGGAGCCATCTGATCTGGGTCTACATTGTTTGTAAAGGTGTAGAAAGGAGATTTTATGGAGAAAGGGGTTAATAATCCCGTCCTTTTCCTTCAATGCAAAAAGAGTAATCATCCTGCTCCTTAACCCTTTACCGGTACAGTCCATGAATATTTATGTAAGAAATAATGACATCATGAATATTAACTAGATTAAGTGCTATAATAGCACATGAACATGAATTGTTTGGCTACGGCAGAAACTATAGAATCATGTCTATATTATATCATAAGCAAACAGAGCAGACACTGATCAGACGGCTCATATAAGAGCCGTCTGATTTGGGTCTTCTGTGTTTGCAAAGGCATAGAAAGCCGTATTTATGGAGTAAAGGGTTAAGAGCTGTCTGATCACAATCAGCTTTGTAAATGCTTTCATGTTACAGATACAATTCTCTACTGTTTGACATGGCCATAAAACACCAATGCTTTATAGTTTTGATACAAGAATTAAATTAATTAATATTCATAATGGGTGGTGTCTCACATGAATATTCATCACCTAAATGCTTAGTACTTATTTCACAAAGCAAACAATTACATATGAAAATCTTTACCCTTGTTTTTTTCTTACCTTTGCCCTGTTTACGCAGAGATATGTAATACCAGCAGTTCACAGCTCTTAGTATTTGGCACACTACAAGGGCATAGTATGACCAGTATGTGAGCATGATGACCATTTTCCATCCCAGAGTTCCCCATAAGGCAGTGTAGAACACCATCAGAAAGAAGTAAAGTGCCACCACAGTCCTGTATATGGCATATGGTAGTGGGTTATCACTCCACTGAAACAAGCAATTATATTAGCCCTTACCCTGTTTAATATTCAAGTAAGAAACAAAACATCATGAATATTTATTAGCTGAATTTTTATATTATAGCATATATGGAATTGGTAGAACTTGAAGAGTCAAATCTATTTATTTATAATTTCATAACCACACAAAGGAGACTCTGATCGGACAGCATCTACCAGGAGCTATCTGGTCTGGGTCTGCTGTTTACAAAGATGTGAACAAGCATTTGTATGAGGGAAAGGGTTAAGGATAAGAATCTATATCATTTATAACCCTTAATTTAACCCTTTATCTGTTCTACGTTGATTCCAAATTTCAATACCTACTAAATATTAATGAACAAAATAGTTCAACTGAAACATAGAAGGTGGAACATTGTAGCCATTATAGAAAGTAAAGACACAGAACTATCACATTTTATAGCAAACAGAGCAGACCCTGGTCAGATGGCTCCTATAGGAGCTGTCTGATCTAGGTCTACTCTGTTTGTAAATGCGTGAAAAAGCGTTTATATGAAGGAAAGGGTTAATGTGGTAGTTTTGCTTACAACACAATTTAGCAAGAGCACCACATAATTATGGGCGCCAAAGCTTTTATGTTCATCGAAAAATAACAAGTATTGAAAAAACAAACACTGTTTACACGAATATCATCCGGTAAACAGCTGAGAGAAGTTTACTTTTCTTAAAAGCATTAAATATTACAGATGTGAAACAGACTTTTATATCCTGTACATCATAATATGGAGTGATTACACAAACCATAGCAGATCCTGTCTATAGTGACCACATATAATAATTAAACATGGGGGCTGTTAACCCTTTTCCTGTTCTATATTTATTCCAAAGTTCAATACCTACTGAATATTAATAGACCAAATAGTTATAATGAAATAAGGAAAGTGGAACATTGTAGCCATTTCAGAAACTAAATAAACAGATCAAATTCTATTAGCAAATAGAGCAGACCCTGATCAGACGGTTCCAATAGATCTTTAGGAGCCATCTGATCTGGGGTCTATTCTGTTTGCAAGTGCATAAAAATGTGTTTATATGAAGGAAAGGGTTAAGACCAGGTGCCATGGTTGCCAAATGTAGGCTGAAAGTAATGCAGAAAGCTCCTTAGTCTAAGTAACTTTCATCCTGCATTAAGCTACCACTTGTTTTGAAAACATAGAATTAAAAAGGGGTAAAAATTCCACTCATCCGCTCGTCCTGCATGTAATTTTCTCTTCTTTGTTTATATTGCAGGTATATTGAGTATTTTGCATTACCTTCTTTGTCTATATTGCAGGATGAGTTAAATTTTGAATTTGTTTGTGCCCTGATTAAGACTTATTTTTAGTGGTCACTGTAGACAGGTTTTATTGTATTTTTTTACCCTTTCCTCCATAAATACGCCTTTTTACGCCTCTGTAATAACCACTTCTAGTTAATAACCACATAGGAGCAAATGCTCTATTTATCACAATGGTTTCAAACTACAAAATTCTAAAAGTTTACTTTTCTCTAGTAAATGCTCCTTTTGAGTATATTCATTCAAAGTGGATGGATCTAAAAATAGCCTATGGAGGAATGGATTAAAGTAGAACAAGAGGGCCAGAATGGCCCTGAAGCGCTCACCAGACAATCAGAGTAGAAGATTTTCAAAGTTTTCACTATATATTTCTATAGAAAACTAGCCGGTCCTGGGGCGGGACAGTTTTGACCCCAGGGGCATAATTTAGAAAACTTTTGTAGAGGACCTGAACATGAGGCTATGAGCCAAATATGAAAGCTAAGAACCTCCCAGTTTCAGGAGAAGATTTTCAAAGTTTTCTCTATGTTTCTATTAAAAACTACCCACCCCTGGGGTAGGGCCAATTTTGACCCCAGGGCCATAATTTATAAAAAAAATAAAAAAAATGTAGAGGACATGAACATGATGCTATGTGCCAAATATGAAAGCTGAGAACCTTCCAGTTTCAGAGAAGAAGACTTTCAAAGATTTCACTATTTGTTTCTATTCAAAACTGCCAACCCCTGGGGCGGGGCCAATTTTGACCCCAGGGCCATAATTTATAAAAAATATTGTAGAGGACCTGAACATGATGCTCTGTGCCAATTATGAAAGCTGTGAACCTTCCAGTTTCAGAGGAGAAGATTTTCAAAGATTTCACTATTTGTTTCTATTCAAAACTGCCCACCCCTGGGGCGGGGCCAATTTTGACCCCAGGGCCATAATTTATATAACTTTTGTAGAGGACCTGAACATGATGCTCTGTGCCAAATATGAAAGCTGTGAGCCTTCCAGTTTCAGAGGAGAAGATTTTCAAAGATTTCAATATTTGTTTCTATTGAAAACTGCCCACCCCTGGGGCGGGGCCAATTTTAACCTCAGGGCCATAATTTATATAACTTTTGTAGAGGACCCGAACATGATGCTATATGCCAAATATGAAAGCTGAGAACCTTCCAGTTTCAGAGAAGAAGATTTTCAAAGTTTTCAATATTTGTTTATATTGAAAACTGCCCACCCCTGGGGCGGGGCCAATTTTGACCCAAGGGCCATTATTTATATAACTTTGTAGAGGACCTGAACATAATGCTCTGTGCCAAATATGAAAGCTGAGAGCCTTCCAGTTTCAGAGAAAAAGATTTTCAAAGATTTCACTATTGGTTTCTATTCAAAACTGCCCACCCCTGGGGCGGGGCCAATTTTGACCCCAGGGCCATAATTTATATACCTTTTGTAGAAGACCTGAACATGATGCTCTGTGCCAAATATGAAAGCTGAGAGCCTTCCAGTTTCAGAGGAGAAGATTTTCAAAGATTTCACTATTAGTTTCTACTGAAAACTGCCCACCCCTGGGGCGGGGCCAATTTTAACCCCAGGGACATAATTTATATAACTTTTGTAGAGGACCTGAACATGATGCTCTGTGCCAAATATGAAAGCTGAGAACCTTCTAGTTTCAGAGAAGAAGATTTTCAAAGTTTTCACTATTTGTTTCTATTGAAAACTGCCCACCCCTGGGGCGGGGCCAATTTTGACCCCAGGGCCATAATTTATATAACTTTTGTAGAGGACCTGAACATGATGCTATGTACCAAATATGAAAGCTGTGAACCTTCCAGTTTCAGAGCAGAAGACTTTCAAAGTTTTACTATATGTTTCTATTGAAAACTTCCCACCCCTGGGGCGGGGCCAATTTTGACCCCAGGGCCATAATTTATATAACTTTTGTAGAGGACCTGAACATGATGCTATGTGCCAAATATGAAAGCTGAGAGCCTTCCAGTTTCAGAGGAGAAGATTTTCAAAGTTTTACTATATGTTTCTATTGAAAACTTCCCACCCCTGGGGCGGGGCCAATTTTGACCCCAGGGCCATAATTTATATAACTTTTGTAGAGGACCTGAACATGATGCTATGTGCCAAATATGAAAGCTGAGAGCCTTCCAGTTTCAGAGAAGAAGATTTTCAAAGATTTCACTATTGGTTTCTATTCAAAACTGCCCACCCCTGGGGTGGGGCCAATTTTGACCCAAGGGCCATAATTTATATAACTTTTGTAGAGGACCTGAACATGATGCTCTGTGCCAAATATGAAAGCTGAGAGCCTTCCAGTTTCAGAGGAGAAGATTTTCAAAGATTTCACTATTAGTTTCTACTGAAAACTGCCCACCCCTGGGGCAGGGCCAATTTTAACCCCAGGGCCATAATTTATATAACTTTTGTAGAGGACCTGAACATGATGCTCTGTGCCAAATATGAAAGCTGAGAACCTTCTAGTTTCAGAGAAGAAGATTTTCAAAGTTTTCACTATTTGTTTCTATTGAAAACTTCCCACCCCTGGGGCGGGGCCAATTTTGACCCCAGGGCCATAATTTATATAACTTTTGTAGAGGACCTGAACATGATGCTATGTGCCAAATATGAAAGCTGAGAGCCTTCCAGTTTCAGAGGAGAAGATTTTCAAAGTTTTACTATATGTTTCTATTGAAAACTTCCCACCCCTGGGGCGGGGCCAATTTTGACCCCAGGGGCATAATTTATATAACTTTTGTAGAGGACCTAAGGGTGATGCTATGTGCCAAAGATGAAAGCTGAGAACCCTGTAGATTCAGAGGAGAAGATTTTTAAAGGTTCAAATTGTTGACGACGAACGACGCACGACGCACGACACACGACGCACGACGCACGACGCACGCCGACGGACGACGGACATCAGGCGATCACAAAAGCTCACCCTGAGCACTTTGTGCTCTGGTGAGCTAAAAACACATACCGGTAATCAAAAGCGAACGCATTATTGATTATTTCTTTAATTTTACGTTTCTCCTAAGCATATATTGTGATTGTTCAATAGATATAGTCACAAAGAGACAATTCTGTCGTGTAGTTATAACTTAGGGTTTGATAAAGAAAATTTATACAATGTATTTGAAATACATTTTTACATTTGAAATTTTCCCCTTATCTGGAGCCATTAACAGTCAATTTCAATATTTACCTGTGACAGCACAAAATCTTCCACATTATTATACATCAGACTATGTCTTGGTCCATCCACAGCAGCTGACTTGGACTCATCTGTCTGTTTGCCCTTTCTATCACGGAATGAGTAGAAGGCATATCTGGTGTATGTCCGCACAGCCCTCTGCACCACTGCAAACCCTTCATGAGTGGCCCTCACCAGTCGAAGAGAGATCTTGATCATCATGTTTCTTCTCACGTCATAAAGCACTTAGGTGATAGCAAGCAGATTATCTGCAAACAGAGAAATTGTATCAAAATTAACTTTTTGTAGTAAGTAAGTTTTGTCTGTAAAAATACTGTAGACTACTCCCCTACAATATATAACATTTAATTTTCTTCCATATTTGTTAAAAAATACAGTCAGACTGTCAAACTGTTTGGACTGTGATGAGATGGAAAGCTACTAGTCATCTAATCTGGATCCAAACTGTTAGTACCAATATATGTTATCATAAACTTGTACCTAACAAACAAATACGGCAGTAAACTTATACCCTTACAATGTTTTTTCGCAAATCATCATGTTTGAGATTCATGATATATTTTTTTGTACAAAAAGACAATTTACGTTTGTGTGTTAAAATTTATCTGTAGTACCATTTAAGGTAACCCTTTCAGTGCAGGAAGCGAGTCACTAATGTCCTTTGCAAACAGTGTAGACCCAGATGAGAGGTTAGAGGAGCCCTTTCATTAGGGTCTGCACTGTTTGTCATGTTATATATTTTTCTTTTCAAAAATCCCTGAATATTCACAGTCAGCTTGACCTACATACTTGTATTTCGGAGTAGTCCATTTGAAAATTCAGTGCTGAAAGGGTTAATCACAATATGGACAGCATACTAAAGTTTGAGTGTAAAGCCGACTTCAAAGATTTGTACCTACTCCTTTCAATGGTAAATAAAGTCTGTCTACAATAATTGACGCATAACTGCAATTCCAAAAATTACTGTTTCCCTTATCTATCTTCCAATATGCAACAAGAGTGTCAAATAGTTTGGATCCTGATGAGACG
Organism: Azorinus chamasolen; assembly: GCA_963576725.1. NCBI lineage: Eukaryota > Metazoa > Mollusca > Bivalvia > Cardiida > Solecurtidae > Azorinus > Azorinus chamasolen. The sequence goes on along the minus strand of OY755239.1, from coordinate 31,847,806 downwards.
CCCACCTTGTGGCAACTTAACTGCATCGGAACTGTTTACAAAGATAATCGCAAATTTGCAGCTAGCGTGCAAAGAGTTAATCATATGAGATCCAGACATACAAACAGGAAACTAATCAATGTAATTGCTAATCAAGCAAGTGCTTCATTGTCCAGGATCCTGTTGTACATGTATGCTTTAATTATTGATGACTTAATTTTCACTTGACCAGGTCAGCCTAACTATAATCTTTTGGGATGACCTTTATCAAATTTTATTACAAAAACATGTACCATGTTTAGAAGGCTTTACCAGTACTCTCTACACCTCTATAAATAGAGTAGATCCTGATCGTATGGCTCCTGTAGGAGTTGTCTGATCAGGATCTGTTCTGGTTGCTTATGATCCAAAATAGATATGATTCTACAGTTTCTGCTATGGCTAAAAATTCATGTGTCCATGAACTTTTATAACAATTCATTTCATTAATATTCATGATGTCATTTTTTCATGGTGTAAAGCCTGTTAACCCATAAACTGATAGAGATGCTTTCTGAAGTCTTCACAGATTAAACACAGATGATGATCAGAGGGTTCCTGTAGGAGCTTTCACGCAAGGGTCTGCTCAATTTGCTTAAGTACTGAAATACAGTCCTTTGTCCATAACATCATTATACATGTAACAATAATTAAAATATTCACGAGGTTATTATTTCTAACATGACTATTCATTGGTTAAAGGTTTAAGACGAACATCGTAAAATCTTTTTTCTAACATAATGACTGTGTATGACAAGATATGACATCATGTAAAATTTTACTATAAATTATCACTGTGAAATCAGTTGGTTAATTAAAAGAATCTGCTGTTCCTTTTTATTTGTAAACATCAATTCTTAAAAAAAGTATTAAGCTCGCCAAAGACTTGCATAATACATTCTTTCAAAACTTTAAAATGTGAATTTGAGAAATTGTCCAGATTGGAAATCAGATGACTCAAATTGCTGTTATCGAATTAGTTTGTAGGTCACTTCAGGTTAATCCTTTCCCTGTTTAACATTTATTCAAGATATCACATCATTAATATTCATGAACAGAATCAATACAATGGAACATTCAAACAGGATTTTTTTCACTAAGATTGAAACTATAAAATCCGATTTATAACATTCAATAATTAAACAAACAGAGTAGACCCTGATCAGACAGCTCCTATAGGAGCCATCTGATCTGGGTCTACTCTGTTTGCAAATGCGTGAAAAGGTGTTTATAGTAGGGAAAGGGTTAAGATATTGAAGTTCAACTGTATATGAATTATTTTTGGCAAAACGGGAAAAACTATAAAATCAGAGCTATTATTCCATAACCAAATAGAGCAGATCTTGATTCGATGGCTCCTAGGGAATCTTTCTGAACTAGGTTTACTCTGCTGCAAAAATATCAAAAGGCATCTTTAATAGGTGAACTAATATACATGTAATGGGATATGATGTTTTGGCAATGGCAGAAACTGTAAAATCAGATCTATTATTTCAAAAGAAAATAGAGCAGACCCTGATCAGATGGCTCCTACAGGAGTTGTCTGATTTGGGTCTACTCTGTTCTCAAAGGCATTAAATGGCATCTCTAAATTTATTAGCTAAATTTATAATGCTATATTTTTTGGTCATGGCAGAAACTGCAAAATAAGATATTATTTCATAAGCAAACAGCAGACCCTGATCAGACAGAAGTTGTCTGATCTGGATCTACTCTGTTTGCAAAGGTATCAAAAGGCATCTGTAAAAAGTAATTTGAATGACATTGGAAAACCAGTAAAAGCTTGCATGAAACATATATATCCATAAAATTCCACAAACAGTCAAATAGATTCCATCTAAAATTCTTTGAAAGTTCTTCACAATTAACCACAAACTATATAGTTGCAGAAAAAACAACAACCCACCTTTGTGGCTCTGGTTTCTTTCTAAATTACTCATGCCATTTAACCCATTCCCTCATAGGCTATTTTTAGATCCAACCACTTTGAATAAATCTACCGAAAAGGAGCATTAACTAGAGAAAAGGACAATTTTAGAATTTTGTAGTTTGAACCATTGTGATAAATAGAGCATTTGCTCCTATAGGAGCAAATGCTCTATTTATCACAATGGTTTCAACAGATGACTTTTGCAGAGGCAACAAAAGGCACCAATACGAGGGAATGGGTTAAGCAAACACTCACGGGTGACTGTACCTGTTGATTCATTACCTTTAATTCTCTCCATGCAATGAGTGAACTTGTGATCACCTATGCAAACAGTATTGATTGAGATGAGATACCTAATACAACTGAGTCTCGATAAAACGACCACATGATTTATTAACATAGATTGAAAAGGCAGGTGGTTGCTTGATGCAGGGCAAACATAATACAGAAAGCTAAAATAGGAGCTTTCTGTATCATTTTTATCCTGCATTAAGCTACCACCTGTTTAAAAAAAAATCCAGAATTCGACTTCTTTTGAGTGGTGGTATTAGCGAGACATTACTGTACTGGTTGCCTCGTGTCTCACCACGATATAAATTGTTTGACATTGATGTAGCGTATTTTAACCCTTTACTCCTTGAATATTCATCTAAGAAATTATGACATCATGAATATTAATCAAATTATTTTTTGTAATGGCATATAAACACAGGACATTTTGGCTCAGTCAGAAATTGTGTATTAATAGTAATACAAACTTAGCTACCGAAATAGAAGGTAATACCAACATCATGTAATGTCGATAATTGAATTACATGTATAATAAAGAAATGGAACAATTTGCACTACAGAGACATTAATGCAGCACTGTAACTACCAAATCTTTCAGAAACAATACCATATCTGTGCTTTCAACATTTTTAGAAATAAATCATTGAATCACTAAACGAAGTTGTCTATATTATAAGCATCATGTATGGTAATTAAAAATTGAATAGATCTCAAATCTCACCTAATTTTTTAGGTGAATAATAACTTAACAATTGCAGAAGTAAAGTATGACAGATTAGTAATTTTTTATGGCATTAATTTTTATCTGGATCAAAACTGTATGCACTCATTGCAGGTAATCAGGGTTGGACAAAATCTGAAACTAGAATCCAAAGAATTTCAGTAATTCATTTCTCTGTTGAATATTTATTAGCTGAATTTGTATAATGGTACATAATTATGTAACTGTCGAGTTGGTTCTCTTATAATTTCATAAGCAAACGGAGCAGACCCTGATCGGATGACTCCTACATGAGCTGTCTGATCTGGGTCTACTCTGTTTGTAAAAATGTGAAAAGGAGTTTATGAGTTTTATTGCTCTACATGTCATTATAGTATATGGGTTAATTTAACCCATTTCAGGAAACAAGCTGCTACCAGTAACATTAGGTTGCTCTCCATTAATTTTGGTGTACTGGTATATGATTCAAACAGATGGGCTTATTTGATTTTATTGCTCTACATTATAGTATATGGGTTAATAAATAACTTAATTAAATCCATTTCAAGAAATAAGCTGCTGCAGCTACACAATTACAACCACATCTGCTATCTGATAAAAGATAATCAGAATAATGTTCCTAGTAATTATTATATACATGTATAAGTATTACTTTTATGCCTGATGTGCTTTTGATGTCTGTACATGTACATTGTACCAGGGCCTTAACTGTAGCATCACACATTTTGAAATTTATCCCCGATTTAATTTTCTTCATTCACTGGGCCAAAATTTCTTCTGATATATGGCTTAATCACTAGTAGACAGTGTGTCATGTATAAGAACCATGACTGTGTTCACTACACCAGAGGTTTGGCTAATTTTACTTTAAGGCTGCAGTGAAAATTTGATAAATATTTTCAATGACATCAATTATCAGATTTAACTAAAATTTGGCAGGAATGTCCCTTATATGACCTTTTACAAAGTTGTTACTCATAACAATTTAAGAGCGCCAGAATGGCCCTGATATCGCTCACCAGACAATCAGAGGAGAAGATTTTCAAAGTTTTAACTATGTTTTCTATTGAAAACTGGCTACCCTTGGAGCGGGGCCAATTTTGACCCCCAGGGGCATAATTTATACATATTTTATAGAGGACCTGAACATGATGCTATGTGCCAAATATGAAAGCTGAGAAACATCGAGATTCAGAGGAGAAGATTTTCAAAGTTTTCACTATATATGTTCTATTGAAAACTGACCACCCCTGGGGCGGGGACAATTTTGACCCCAGGGCCATAATTTATACAACTTTTTTAGAGGACCTGAACATGATGCTATGTGCCAAATATGAAAGCTGAGAACCTTCCAGTTTCCGATGAGAAGACTTTCAAAGTTTTACTATATGTTTCTATTGAAAACAAGGCACCCCTGGGGCGGGGCCTATTTTGACCCTATGGGCATGATTTATATGTTTTGTAGAGGATCTAAACATGATGCTATGTGCCAAATATGTAAGCTGAGAAACTTCCAGATTCAGGAGAAGATTTTTAAAGTTTTCACTATATGTTTCTATTGAAAACTGATCACCCCTCGGGCGGGGCCAATTTTGACCCCAGGGCCATAATTTATATAACTTTTGTAGAGGACCTGAACATGATGCTATGTGCCAAATATGAAAGCTAAGAATTATACCTTCCAGTTTCAGAGGAGAAGATTATCAAAGTATTCACTATATGCTTCTATTGAAAAATGGCCACCCCTGGGGCGGGGCCAATTTTGACACCAGGGACATAATTTATATAACTTTTGTAGAGGACCTGAACATGATGCTATGTGCCAAATATGAAAGCTTTACACTTCCAGTTTCAGAGGAGGAGATTTTCTCAGTTTTCCCTATATGTTTCTATTGAAAATTAGCCACCCCTGGGGCGGGGACAATTTTGACACCAGGGACATAATTTATACAAATTTTGTAGAGGACTTGAACATGATGCTATGTGCCAAATATGAAAGCTGAGAACCTTCCAGTTTCAGAGAAGAAGATTTTTAAAGTTTTACTATATGTTTCTATTGAAAACAAGGCACCCCTGGGGCGGGGCCAATTTTGACCCCAGGGGCATAATTTATATAACTTTTGTAGAGGACCTGAATATGATGCTATGTGCCAAAGATGAAAGTTGAGAACCCTGTAGATTCAGAGGAGAAGATTAAAGGTTCAACGATGAACGACGCACGACACGCCGACGGACAATCACAAAAGCTCACCCGAACTGAGCACTTTGTGCTCTGGTGAGCTATAAACAAGAGCACCATATGCGGGTTCTACTGCTTGTTTTTTCTACCGTAAATTTCCTTATATGGCTAAAAGGAACGTTAAAAATTATTCCCTAAACCATTGAGCGGATTTTTATGTAATTTTATAAGAATAATCAGTGTGTCAATATTGCCAAGTATTCCTTTTATTTCCTCGAGAAAAAAGACTGCTGCAGTTTACATTCCTTTTGCTATATTTTAAACAATAATTTGACAAACATAAATGTTTTACGTAACACTATAGATCTCATAATCTATTGCCTTAGATGAATGATACTCACTGGACACTATTATTATTATTGCTTTGTAACTTTCTTCACTACGAAAGTTCAGATTTAATTTGACACGCATCTTAATCACATGTAGACAGTGTACGAGATTCAGAACTCTTGTTTTGAATTATATCCCGTGTTTCCTGATCTACTAAGTAAGGCTTGACATGCATCTAATTTCTTTAAATTTCAGTTTAAATTGTGTTTTTACTTCATTGCTCAGGCAAAACAAATTTTTGTGCTCTCACATGTTAATTAAATGTTGATGGTCAATTCCTGGTAAAGACAGTGCCTTAGTTCATATTATTAACCCTTTCCTCCATAAATACGTCTTAATTTCTACGCCTCTGTAAAAGTCACTTTTTGAAAACTTTGTTATAAATAGAGCTTTTGCTCCATATATAGGAGCAAATGCTCTATTTATCACAATGGTTTCAAAACTACACAATTATAAAAAGTTTCCTTTTCTCTAGTAAATGCTCCTTTTTGGTAGATTTATTAAAAGAGGTTGGGTCTAAAAATAGCCTATGGGGGAATGGGGTTAAAGAAAGGAATAATATAGCATAATGAATATTTATTAGCTGAATCTTTATGATTGAATAATCAGTTTAATTACACAGGATGTTTTGGTTCAGACAGAAACTGCAGAATCAGATCTATATTATACCATAAGCAAACAGCTAGAGCAGACCCTGATCAGACGACTCCTATAGGAGCCGTCTGATCTGAGTCTACTCTGTTTGCAAACATGTGAAAATGTGTTTCAGTGAGGGAAAGGGTTAATTAGGTGTATAACAAAACATCATAAACATGAAGTCAAAGATTGTTTAGAATCCTCTAGTGGCAGATCTCACGACAAAGCAGTGAACACTTACCCTGTAGTGAAAAAAACCCAGTCTGCTTAAGCTTTTATTCCATGAATATTCATGTATGTAAAAAATGATGACATTATGAATATTTATTAGATTAATTGTTATAACAGCAAATTGACACAGGATTTTTTAGCCCTGGCAGAAACTGTAGAATCATATCTACATTGTATCATAAGCAATTAAAGCAGACCCTGAAATGCCTGATCTGGATCTACATCGATGTACTCTGTTTGCAAAAGTGAAGAAAGGCATTTTTTAAGGAGTAACTAGACCTGTTGCAATGTTTACCTACTTTTGACATGTTTCAGCTTTTGAGATACTACTGGTCCAGTGTCAAACAGCTTGAATCTTGATGAAAGACGAAGTTACTTAGCTTAATTCTCAACTCAAGTCAGTAGTTTGTAAATTATATGTCAGTCAGGTGCACTGTAGCCTTCAGCATGATAAAGGCTATATTTGTTGTGTATCAGAACAATGAACACTAATGACCAACATAAATGGAGACTAATGATCTAGTAACTTGAGACTTCAATTGTACCCTAATTACACTAAGTATTAATCGGGTAGACAAACTTCGGCCAACATTGAAGACCTAGTTCAAATGGCACCTGAAGTAATCAGGGTCCAGATAAGATGCGTAAATTTAAACATTTTCTAGAATATATCTTGTTTATTTCTCCACCAAACCCTGTGTTGTGACACACTTTAGAATCGTCGCGAAGAGACAATTCTAAAGAGTGGTCACAACACAGGGTTTGGTGGAGAAATGTCGATTTTAGTATCTGAGGACACACCTTTATCTGTTGCTCTGGGTTACGCTTATAATGGTGAATATCTAGGGATTTTTTCAAAGAAAAGTGTAACATGACAAACAAATTCTCTAGGAATGATCTCATCTGGGTCTACACCGTTTGCAAAAACAGTTATTGACTTGTGTCCTGAACTGTAAGGGTTAAACATTATCAAAATGGTGCAAAATTGGTTTATTCAGCTTTTACAAACAAAGGGAGAGGAGAGATTTGGTGTAAAAATATTTTGGGAAACAGGGTATCTTCCCCTGTTAGCAAAGACAGACATACATATCTCTCCTAAATATGGGTATCCAATCGGTAATTAAACTGAATACATGTAGGTCATTCTGCACTGTTTTGATTACTTTGAATTAACCCTTTCCTCCATAAATATACCTTTCTATTCCTCTGTAAAAGTGACTTTCTGAAACCATTGTGATAAATAGAGCATTTCTTCCTAAGGAGCAAATTCTCTATTTATCACTATTGTTTCATACAACACAATTCTAAACTTTTCCTTTTCTCTAGTAAATGATCCTTTTTGGTAGATTCATTCAAAGAGGTTGGGTCTAAAAATAGCCTATGAGGGAATGGGTTATAGCAATGGAGTAGCAAACAGTGTACATGTATTCCCTTATCAAACTGCTCCTTCAGTAGTAGTTTAATTGATCTTAGTCTGTAATGTTCTAGCCAAACAGGGTTAAATTTTACTGTACTCTTTCCTATATAAAAGCCTTGTCATGCCTTGCAAACAGAGTATACCCAGACAAGGGTAAAGGCTCAAATCTGACCAATCACAAACTTGAGAGTGAACTCAGACTCAGCTAAAAAGTTTTATAAGCATGGACCCAGATGCTCTGTTTGCTTATAAAATTATATAGACCTGATTCAATAGTTTCTAAAAATGACAAAAAAGTTCCTTGTTCATCAACCATTACATACATTCAGTTAATGAATATTCAAGATTTTCATAGATTTTTGTATAAGTTTTCAATTCAGGTAAAGGGTTTAGGAACATTAGGTGTCAATGCCAGTATGTATCACAGAATTTAGACTTTTACACAGATTGTGGAATCTGTGATTGTGAACAAGTTTTGTAAGACTAGCTTGAAAGATCTTGTGGCCATGAATACTGTTTTAGTTTTTCACATTGGCTATAACCTTCTTTTTTAATGAGAAACTCAACTACTAATGCCTTTAGAAGTACATAGGAAATCTGTGACTCAGAAGCAACAGACTGGTCTTAGTCTCCGAGACTTTAGTAAAGCTCTCAATACAGTCAACCATGAAAAATTGCTCTACAAACTTCACTGTTAAGGAATCGGAGGAAAAGCTCATATGTACATGGATAAAACAGATCACAGACTGTACTGGTAAATAGCAAAAAACACTCAAACCCTGTCCATGTCACCTCTGGAGAGCCACAGGGCTTTGTGCTGGGTCCTCTTCTCTCTCTTTCTAACCAGTAATAATGATTTTCAAAACACCATTGCTTCTACTGTATGCCTTTTTCACAGAGGACACTGCTGTCTATCTCTCTCTGTCAACAGCACAACAAACTCAGACCTTACAAAATGACCTAATATGCCTTGAAGATTGAGAGGAAGTGGTATGCCCTTCAATCCATCTAAGTGCAAAGTCATCCATGTCATCAGACGTCACCAGACATAAACAACCTTTGAACACTACGTACATTCTCCACAACATGGAACGAATATATACTACAGTCTGTTCCACAGAAACATATCTCCGTATAATCATTTCTAACGATTTTACAGGAAATATCTCAGTCAACTCCCAGCAAATAAAATCACTAGCATACATAAAAATAATCAGACTGCAACTAGAATATTGTTCAGAAGTATGGGAACCACACACAGAGTCAGGTACACACCAGCTGGAGGCTGTACAGAGGCGATCAGTTATAATGATGGGTGACAAGAAATTACAGCAGAACTGCCAGTGTCACTGACATTTTGTTATCAGTCCAGTAGAGATGTCTTGACCTCCGCAAACTTGACCTGAGACCGACTATGCTTCACACCACAATAAACTCTAAAGCAGCAATGCATCTGAATTTACTATAGAACAGTGATGTCAAATCAAATTTGAAAACCAGAATCTTGATTTAGCTAATCAAGGATTTGGTGCTAACACTACTATCTATCACTCACTCACTCACTCACTCACTATCTGGTTTATTTGTTGATCACGCCATCAATTAATCCTCTGATGAGGGTGGGGCCTGACTGCCCAGTTTGGATTGAAGTCATCCTCTCCATTCCTGTCTGTTATGAGGGATGATGGAATCCGTACCCAGGGTTTTACTATCACGCTTTAACAAAACAACTTAGGCCTACCAGTGGTCCTTTCTGCTGGTACATTCATTTGAGCAATCCAGCCAGTGCTGCGCTCTATGTGCCCCAACCAACGCAGTCTGCGATGCTCTTCAAGTTGACTTCAGCAAGGAGCTAGGGACTCAAATGGAATGTTTTCTTCGGGCTTTACTAAACAGGTCCGCATCTGATCATGGCTTTATCATTACATTCTAGTTTCTTTAGTATGCTAGCTGAAACAGCCCAGGTTTCGGAGCCATACAGTAACACATTTCTGACATAAGAGCAGTAGATGTGACACTTGTAGCTGTTGGTAGGTGCTTGTTTGTCAGAATTGTCAGAATACAGTTCTTGATCCTTACCAGGTAGAAATGCCTTTAAACGCATTTGCAAACAGTGTAGACCCACACCTCGGTGTAAGAGCTGTCTGACCAGGGTCTGATCTGTTTGCTTATGGTATAAAACAGATCTGATTTTTACAGTTTTTGAACCAAAATGTCCTGTTTTCATAATGCAAATATAAAAATAATCTAATATTCATGATGTCATTGTTTCTTACATATTCAACAGACAAAGAGTTTAGAAATGAGAAACACTTAGGGACATTCAGGGAATGGACTCAACTTGAAGGTTCATGTATTTTGCCATCTAGGGCTTATGGATTCTGATTCAGTAACAGAAGAATTCTATTTGGGTCAAAGTCCCTGGTTCTGTGACATGCACGTTTTAAGACATGGACAACTTGGGGGATTTTAACCTACATGTACATCCAGTCTTTGTATCAATACATGTACTGACAAATGGCCAGCATGTGCACTATTCTCATTCATATGATCGGTGATAAATGAGGAAGTCACACATTCCAATTCATAAAGTATTTGGAATGATCCAGCTGTGAACTGCTGTAACCTCCAACTGAAGAGGACCATGACCGAGAATTGTTGAAACAGGGAACTTCTGCTCTGTACATGCATGCACCGAGTATGTGGTTTATAATTCACCCAAAATACACATAAGTTTCAGCAACAGGGGACATCTTTACAACTGTTCCACACCAGACTATTCCTAGACATAATCTATGTTTCCCCTTCTATGACATTATTATATTATAACCCAAGGACCCTGTAACAGCCCTGTCACATCAAGCATATCCACATTAAACTAGAACTGTAAGCCAAAGGCTAACGAATACCCCCCACCCCCACCTGTCTGCTTGTCAGAACACCTATCATCAATCTGAACATATGTACATACAGAAACGTGAAGAGATTTAAAAACAATACATGCCCCAACCCAATTTATGTAATAAAAATGAAGAATAATTCTTAGAAATAAGACCCTTTCATGAGGTTTTTGTCAAATCCAAAGTTCTAAAGCTAGGTACCTTTTCAGAAAAACATTAAGTTCAAGGACCATAACTCTGACAAAAATTATTCAACCAGACCGATATTTGAACTTAAGCTGTACCTCATCTAGATTTATTTTTATGTCAAATATGAAGTTAATATCTGCAACCACTTCCAAAGAAAGACCGGAAAACTGAAAATTTGACAAAAAATTAAAGTTCAAGGGCCATAACTCTGGCAAAAATTATTCAACCAGACTGAGATTGGGAATTAAGCTGTAAATCATGTAGAGTTAGCTTTATGCCAAATATAAAGTTAATATCTGCAACCACATCCAAGAAAAGTCCGGAAAACTGAAAATTTGACAAAAAATTAAAGTTCAAGGGCCATAACTCTGGCAAAAATTATTCAACCAGACTGAGATTGGGAATTAAGCTGTAAATCATGTAGAGTTAGCTTTATGCCAAATATAAAGTTAATATCTGCAACCACTTCCAAGAAAAGCCCGGAAAATCCCAAATTTGAAGAAAAAAATTAAAGTACAAGGGCAATAACTCTGGAAATAATTATTCAACCGGACTGAGATTGTAACATAAGCTGTAACTTATACAGATTTAGCTTTGTACTAAATATAGAGTTGATATCTGGAGTCACTTCCATAAAAAGTCCAGAAAACCGGAAAACATTGGTACGGGACTAAAAAGGGGAGATAACTCCTGAAGTAGTGGTCCGATCATAACGGAAATATGCGGTGCACAGGTTTATATGGTCATATGGCTATATATGAACTTTCAACAAAATTGAAGCAAAACTGTAGAAGAAGAAGGCCGGACAAAATTGTGTCCACGGACGGACAGACGGACGGACAGACGGACGGACGGACAGACGGACAACCTGATTCCAGTATACCCCCCCCAAACTTCGTTGTGGGGGGTATAATAATATCATAAAATGGCCATCTTATGCTCACAAAAATGGCCAGTTGAAATACATCTACTTGAAACAAAGTTAAAGAGTAAACCTTTACTCCATACACCATTCTACACATTCGCAAACAGAGTATACCCAAATCAGATGGCTCCTACAGGAGCCGCCTCATCAGTGTCTGCTGAAATATAGCTTTATTACTAGACTATGTGTTGGGTCTAAGGGAGAGGGGTGGGCTCCACTAAGCTTTTATTTGCCGTAGACACATATAAATGGACAAGGCTTGCAGTGCAGTGCTCATCAATGGCAACCTAGGTGAATTATTCAGAACCACTCACACTGTTGGAGTCAGGTAAGGATGCTTTTTGTCACCAACTCTCTTCAACATCTTCTTGGAGTGAATCATGTCTGAGGCATTGGATGAACATAGGGAACTGTCAGCATTGGAGGCAGAAACATTACAAACTTGTGTTCTGCAGATGAAAATGATGGACTGACAGGAACTCTGCAGGAGCTCAAGGACTTAGTGCAATGCGACCTGAGCCAAGCATCCACCAATGACCAAGCTCAGTCATGATGAACACCAAAGAAGACCTTGGAGATGATATAAAGATTAATGGACAAAAGCTCAAGATGGTAACAGCCTTCAAGTACCTAGGATCTATCATGACAGACGAAGGCTCTATTTTTAACCTGAAGTTTTAGCTAGACTTACACAAGCAGTAGCTGCTCCCGCAAAGCTGAAGCCCATGTGGAACTCCGAAGGACAGGACTATTTAATCCGCATCAAGATGAGACTTACAGGAGCCACCTCATCAATGTTGTTATATTTTCTGGTCCTTCGGGATCATTTAGTTTTGATGTTATTAGTTTTGAAAATTGAATACTGCTTAAGTCGGTGTTAGGGGGCGTGAGTAGTGTTGCACTTTTAATTACTACTCATGAACAGACTCAATAAAATCAAGTCTACAATTTTCTCTTTTTGCATTTCTACTTTTGATTTTGAAGGATCAATCATTTTCAGAATATATGTACTTCACAACAGCAGATGTTAAGTGCTTGTGTGGTGGCCATAAAAAGTCGCCTCATACTTCATTCTCAGTGTTGTTATATTTTCTGTTCCTTCGGGATCATTAGTTTTGATGTTATTAGTTTCGAAAATTGAATACTGCTTAAGCCGGTGCTAGCCTAGGGGGCATGAATATAGTGTTGCACTTTTAATTACTACTCATGAACAGACTAAATAAAACCGAGTCTGCAATTTTCTCTTTTTGCATTTCTACTTTTGATTTCTAGGAATCAACTATTTTCAGAATTTTAATAATGCACTCTCTTGTCGTTGCAATATTCCTGAATGCTTGTGAGACATGGATGCCGACAGTAGAACTGGAGAGAAAATCCAATCCTTAGAGATGAGATAGGCTGCAGAAAGATTGTAAACATCTCTAACAAGGATCACATCACCAATGAAGCAGTCCGTAGTTTGGTTCAGGCACTGATTTGCCCCTTAGTATGAAGAGCTCACTATAAATCCAAGAAAAGGAAGTTGAGATGGTATGGCCATGTCTCTCGCTCAACAGGCCTTGCCAAGAAAATTCTCCAGGAAACAGTTAATGGAACAAGAAGGCGAGGATGACTGCATGTTATACCTGTAGCCACACCCAAGAGTGCGGAATAGGGGTTAATCGACCGAGTCATGGAAACCCCATATAAATCTTCAAGGTGTTGGGCGATGGCATTCTTGAATCCATAACATTTTCCTTCTCTATAATATCATTAGGGAGCCGATTCCAAGCATAATGTAAAGGAAGAGATGGGAAAATAACACCAAGAAGTGGACAGGTTTGAGTTTTGCAACATCTAAGGGCCTTAGAGGGCTGTGGAAGACAGGACAGAGGGGAAAGAGATTGTCATGAAGTCAGCTATGTTGCCCCTACAACCGACCAAGTTATGGGGAAAGTGAAGTGTTGAGAATCAAACCCATAATTACTACAATTTAAACCGTGAGTAGCTGATGGGCTGTTACTTTCCATGTCGCGGATCAATCTTGTTTTCATCAATGAGCTGTTAAGTCAGCATGCTAGTTTTGTGACAGTTGCTGTCAGGGATCAGGTCTGGATTTATGGCAATTTAGGACCAAAATTTGACCTCATTGTCCTGTCTAAAAAGCATATATTCCCCAACAACCCTTGAAGCATTTCCCATTCCACAGAAAGAAATTCAATTGAAGGAAAAGTAATTTGATCAAAATCGGTCTCAAAAAGTTTCGTTCTAACGACAGCAACATTTATCAAGGAAGCTAAGACTGAATAGTGAACAGCGCGGAATCACCGAATGTCTACTATATCATTTACTGTGTATCTAACCAAATATAATTAATTAACACCAGTCAACAGTTTCATAGTTAAGCATCAGAGCTTCTGTGAGACATTGACCTTACCTTTAACAAATGTTCATCTCTCTTTTTTACACCGGAAGTAGAAATAATAAACATCACATGACCAAAAATATGGCGGAGTCGAATAGAAGGCTATGTTGGTACATATCTATTCTGCTGGTGTTGCCTTTTGCAGAAGGAGTATGGTCTATGCATACACCCATCAATATTCAAGAATCTTTATGTGGGCTTACAAGCGGGGTTTACCATACTGACACTCTCCTTAAACCCATGTAAGCAAATGTTTTCTATCGACTTTCTCTTTAGACTGTCCAATGATTACTCCCTGACTGTAACACAAGCAATGAATATATAGTGTATATACTTGGTTGTAGGCATTGTTTATAATGGATATTTTATATCAGTATTCATTGATTTTATTTGTGATTAAATATACAATCATTTTTCAGTAAAACTTCCTCATCTTTGTCTTCATACTAGGGGACCAGTTATTTTCGATTCGCCTGATTCGCCCCATTTCACTATCGAACGGGTGTAACATGCTTTAGCAATGTGACACTTAGGAATTAATTCTCCGTCTTTTGTTCACATTTCTGTCCATCTGTCACTCTGTTTATGCTGCTTTTTTATCACACCTATGCCGACATTAAACAAGTTTTGAGTTGCCCTGGTAAATCGGAGAGAGATATAGGCTATGCATACAGAGATTGGCAATGAGAATTAGAGAAAGAACACATCTCGCAATGAACAATATTTTGACTAGATATGAAAATCATGTGATAATTGTCCTTGTCGTCCACAATTTTTGTTGTTGTTTTGAACGAATTGTTAATTAAATTTCCAAGATTGTTTTCACACATTATCATCACTTTAATTTGACTTAAATTAAGATCATGCACTTAATTATAAAGCATGAATATTCTGTTAATAACTTAGATTATGTTGTATTTGGCGGTACTTGTTGAGTAGTAATACTGAATATTTTTTATTTAAATGTGTAAATTGATGTAAAATGTGTCAGTTTCTGGAACTCGCACATATGATATAAAATTTATTTTGGGTGAATATATCAATCTTTTTTTCTGTCTATATTTGTCATATATATATATGAATTTTAAAGTGCATATAAATATTGTACAGTGCTAAAGTTCCAAACACAAATTATGCTATCTTTCATGTCTATGTAGACTACTAAGCACTCTCGCTCCAATATCTTGTTTCGATCCTTGCGAGTCTCAATTAACATGATTTTATACACACACGTGCCCTTGGCATGCTATGTCTCACCAATGACAACAACTCCATCACAAATACATTATTGTTTTAATCACATGTCATAAGTATCTAAAACATACCAAAAGATAGTTTTATGAACCCCCCCCCCCCAAAAAAAAAGGAGATTTTTTTTTCGCGAATACCCCTGCTCCATATAATAAGTAAAAGGTATTCAAGTCTGGTTGAAATTTGCTAAAAGATCAATGGGTTCATTCACTGCGATCGTCCTTGAAAGCTTATTTGACCACTGATTTCCATAAACTGTGTCTCATTTATCAAAGAAATCATCACTCTCGATGAGCTGTCATCTATTTTTTCTCAGAATATTAACACGTTTTTACAACGAGTCACCAAAGTGACAACCAACCCCTCTAGGACACAGGTTGACTCTGAGGTTCAAAATAGAAATACGCTATAATTCAAGTCGAAACACCATATAACTGGTCTATAAGGCATTGCCCCAGTCTGATAGCATGAATGGATATCGTGTATTCACAATTTCTTTATATAATATTTTTCTAAAAATCTCTACAAGCTTGATATTGATATCAGTGAAAGTTATTACTAATTGCTCAAGCTGACTTAGTGGCGATGTAGTAGAAGGTCTGACTCAGTGACTTTGAGGTTGTTAAATGGAACCCTGGTAGGGCTAATTAATTTTTTCAAACCCTGCAAACAAAGTTTGAATAGGATGTATAGGAGTCCGATCCTGTGTCTGACGACGACTACAGCACTATATGGTCATGCAAATTTTAGAGTGAAAACTTCTACAGATGACCATCTTGGGAATTGCTATTTCCTTGTAGAATTACATGTAATTACAGTCTTACAGTTTTCTCTGCATTTTCTTGAATTTTCACAAAAATGATCAACATGTCAAGGTGCAGTGCATAACATTGTTTATGTCAGATCAAGATGGCTGACTGGCAGCCATCTTTGATAGAGAGTCAAGTAACTGTTGTTGTTGTGGGGGTATATCAATCAACATCTTTGATAGAGCTAGCATATATAGGTAAATTACCGATTTTACATGTATGTAAATCATTATTGCATAAATCAGATTAAAACATTTTCAAGAAAGTGTCCTTAATTTCTCCAACAAACTCTACGTTGTGACCATTCTTTAGAATCATCTCTTCAAGACGATTCTAAAGAACTTGGTCACAACAAAGGGTTTGGTGGAGAAATGACGATTCTAGTTTCTGAGTATGCATATTATCTGTTGCACTGATTTATATCTTTTACCAGATCATGGATGCTGAATTACACACAGACTTCAGCCAACTGCATAGGTGGTGAGGGCAGTGGAGTAAAGGGGTGTAATTTCACACTGGCCTTTTGTAGACCTGTTAACTGCTCAGACACTGACAAAGAGTTGATGAATGCAACTGCTTGTATAACAACGGCAGCATCGGACAAGCAGGTCACCTTTAAGCTTGGCTCCTACAACTCTAGCAAGAACCCTTTTATGAAAGGTTGGTTTGTGACGGATTTACTGAAAATATTTTGCCAGACAGGCTCTTGGAGGCACCGTTTGATCAAGGTTGCTATTGAAAAATCCTAAAGTTCTCAAAATGGTATTGAATAACTTATTCGCATTTACAAACTATTGGAGAAGGAGCGATTTGGTGTCCAAATATTTAGGGTGTTCACTTTAAAGGTACCTTTTCATGCTTTTGCAAACAGTGAATACCCTGTAGGAGTTGCCTATCAGAATCTGCTGTGTTTGCTTATGAATAATATTTATCTTTTCTTTCATTTATCTGGTTGTACAGTTTCTGTCTTTGCCAAAGTTCCCTTTGTTCTTACGCCATAATGAAAATCCATCTAATTGATATTCAGGTCAGCATTACTGCCATGAATATTCATTAGGTAAAGTTTAATCAAACTATGCAGTGTTTGTAAATGTCATAAATACAATGTACAGTTAAACCTCTCTATAACAGCCACTAAATTACACCAAGTATTTTGTGTTAAAGGCAGGTGGCTGCTTAAAGCAAGGTTAAAGTAAAACAGAACGCTCCAATAGGAGCATTCTGTTTTACTTTCACCTTGCTTTAAGCAGCCTTGTTTTACTTTCACCTTGCTTTAAGCAGCCATCTGCCCTAAATACAAACTAATTAACACAATTTAGTGGCTGTTATAAAGAGGTTTTACTGAAGTGGTAATTTTGCCTTGATGCATGTTTATATTATTCATCATCAAATGTTTTGTTTGAATCAGTACAAAATACAATGGCAGTTTGTACTGAAGCATGCCATTTGTAGTTATTGTTGCATTTCATGTTTTTGCAGATCCAAACGGCGAAGGTCTAAGTTTCTTGGTTCAGTATACTAATGGCAGTAACTACACCACCAGCGACAACAGACCGTGTAACCTCTCAATGGAGATGCAGTTCAACTGCAATGAGACAAGTCTGTGGGCAGCAGACCAAGGTGGCAAACAGTCTAACATCAGCAACACAACTTTGAACAGTCTCAGCTTTAACGACAAAACCTGCAAGGTATTTATAGGCAGCATCACAAGACAGGTTGTCTTTGTGCTTTGCAAACAACGAAGACCGCGATGTGTCCGTCGTCCGGTGTCCGGCGTCCGTCCAAATTTTCAAATGACATCTCCTCTGAAACTGCGGACCCGATTTTAACGAAATTTTGTCAGAAGCATCAGTGGCTAGGGGGAACGAAATGTTATTCACATTATGACCCCCAGGCCAAAAATGGCCCCGCCCAAGGGCTTATCAGTTTTTCATAGGGAAATCTTTAAAAATCTTCTTCTCTGAAACTGTAAGGCCTAGACCTTTGATATTTGGTATGTAGCATGATCTTATCGTCCTCTACAAAGATTGTTCAAATTATGACCCCCGGGCCAAAAATGGCCCCGCCCAAGGGCTTATCAGTTCTTCATAGGAAAATCTTTAAAAATCTTCTTCTCTGAAACTGTAAGGCCTAGACAATTGATATTTGGTATGTATCATGATCTTATGGTCCTCTACAAAGATTGTTCAAATTATAACCCCGGTGCCAAAAATGGCCCCGCCCAAGGGCTTATCAGTTTTTCATAGGAAAATCTTTAAGAATCTTCTTCTCTGAAACTGTAAGGCCTAGACCTTTTATATTTGGTATGTAGCATGATCTTATGGTCCTCTACAAAGATTGTTCAAATTATGACCCCAAAAATAGCCCTGCCCAAGGGCTTATCAGTTTTTCATAGGAAAATCTTTAAAAATCTACCGAAACTGTAAGGCCTAGACCTTTTATGTTTCGTATGTAACATGATCTAATGGTCCTCTACAAATATGTAGCTGTGGCTTGTGGTCCTCTTCCAATAATATTCAACTTACGACCCTGACCACTGGGCGAAACTTGGCCCTGCCTCAGGGCTTATCAGTTTTTCATGGGAAAAATATAAAATATTATTTTTCTCTGAAACCATAAGGCTTAGACCTATTATTGTACAAATGATTTCTTGTGGTCAAAAATGGCCCCGCCCCTTGGGTTATCTCAGGTGAGCGCTTCAGGGCCTCATGGCCTCTTGTATGTACGATGTACTGGCGAGTATTGATATATACTACGTCATCTCACTTTAATTTATTCTTGCATAAAGGTCAATATCAGGTGAATCTTGTTGGACTATAACACACATTAGTTTTCAGTTATATAACTGACAATCAGTGCAGACCCTGATAAGATTCTGCTAGTCTGACACATTTCTGATATACAATAAATTCTTGCTAATATGACCACTCAGCAGAAATGTAATTCAGGAATTTAAAGCAGGTTACACCTTAATACAGGACAAAAGTTTTGTGAAAAGCTCCTGTGAGAGTAGGGCATCGCGCCCGGGTTTTTCTGTCTCCACTCCCCTCTCTCTGGAGAGTCCAATTAGCCAATAGTTGGCAGAAACGGACATTAATCTACACAAACCAAACCAAACCTGCATTAAGCATAATAGGCAACCACCTATTTTCACAGACTCCTAAATATATTAACCCTTTCCTTCATATAAAGGTGTTTTCACGCATTTGCAAACCGGGTAGACCCAGATCAGACGGCTCCTTTAGGAGCTGTCTGATCAGAGTCTGCTCTGTTTGCTATTGGAATTTGAAAAATCTGTTTCTTCACTTTCTTCGGCTCTAAATGACCATCTGTGTTGATTGGCCGTAAAACACCATTCATTCATTCATTCATTACTTTCCAAAATGGCTATAATGTTCCACCTTCCATATTTCATTATAATCATTTGTCCATTAATATTCAGTAGTTTTTGACATAGAACAGGGGAAAGGTTAATATAGTGTATGATTGCATTAATGAGACTCGACTGTACTTTACTGTGCTAGTATACTAGCAGTACACTTTTTCATGCATGGTAGATATTTGTTCTAATCTAGACTAATTCTATTGTTGGTCTACTATGTTAAAATTAATTGAGTTACAAATTTTCTTATGACAGTTTTCCTATGTACCAATCTTTTGACAATCTTTTTTGCAGTACACCCTTTCATTCAACTATAGTGGAGCTTGTCCTACGCTGACACCCTACCCAAATGAACCCCAGCCCTATCCACTCAGCTTTGGATCAGTTCTGCTGATAATGTAAGTAGAATAAACTTTTGAATGTGGGAAATGAGTGCACAGGCATTTGCAAACAGTGTAGACATATATCAGAGGGCTCCTTAACCCATTACCTCATAGGCTATTTTTAGATCCAACCACTTTGAATAAATCTACCGAAAAGGAGCATTAACTAGAGAAAAGGAAAATTTTAAAATTGAAAATCCAGAAGCCCTATAGGAATCATATTTTCAGTCTGTCGGTCCATCAACAATTTTGATGTGACGCGATAAATCAAACAGTACTTCACATATTGGATTCATATAAAGGGCATATACTAAGTATCATCAGAGGAAGATGCCTATAGGCATTGGGTTGAATCCGATCACTTTGTCTAGAGTTATCTGCCTTTGATTTTTTGTCAACTCTTTTGAGGTGACGTGATAACTCAAATAGTACTTCACATATTTGGTTCATATTAAGGGCATATGCTTAATATTATGAGCGGAAGACACCTTTAGTTTTTGGGTTGAATGAGTTATCTGCCCTTGATTTATCAAAAGTGTCATATTGAACGAAAGATCATCTATAGGGCCCTCTCTGACTGAGTCAGTTTTCAAGTTTTGATTCTACAGCTTCTGCCATGGTAAAAATAATTATGTTCTCATGTAGCATTATAAAGATTCTGACAGCTAGTAATTATTCATGATGTCATTATATTTTAACTGAATATTCATGATGAAAAGGGTTAACCCTTTAAATTGCCCTTTTCCTATTCAGTATTCATGCAAGAAAAAATGACATCTTGAATATTTATTCACTAAATTTTCACATTGTAAAATGTTCAAGGGAATTCTTTGCTTTGACAAAAAACTGTACAATCGGGTCTTTATCACATCATAAATAAACAGAGCATACCCTGATCAGATGGTTCCTACAGGAGCCATCTGATCTGCATCTACTCTGTTTGCAAAACACAAAAAAGTGTTTATATGAAGGAAAGGGTTAAATGTCATCTCTATATTGATATACAGCGCTGACATTCTCAAGTTACACATTAAGCTGTTCTACTTTATTAGGTAAGAGGCTTTTCTTTCATCATCAATTACATGTACATTTCTTCTTGTTGCAGATTTTTTGTGCTCTTCTCTGTGTATTGTGTGTTTGGCTCCATGTGCAAGTTTGCAGCTGGAAGCCGAGGAAAAGATGCTTTGCCACACAGTGATTTCTGGGTGGAGCTTCCAGCATACATAGCTGTAAGATAATTTATGTTATTTTTAATGGTAAAATTAAGATCTGAAAAACTTAAAATATTCTGAAGACTTTTGAAGCAATACTTGTTTTACTGGCTTAGTGCTCCAATTAGGAGAGTAGTGCAAGGGCATTGTGACTGGTGTGTAGATTAACCCCTTCCATGTTATGCATGTATTCAAAATTTCAATACCTAATGAATATTCATGGACAAAATAGTGATCCCTTTACCTAATGAATATTCTTGTTAGGAATAATGACTTTTGGAATATCAATTTGATTAACCCTTTCCCTGTTCTGTATTTAGGCCAAATTTCAGTACCTACTGAATATTCATTAACAAAATAGTTATAAAGAAATATGGAAGGTGGAACAATGTAGACATTTTAGAAAGCAAAGAAACAGTTCTATCACATTCTATTAGCAAACAGAGTAGACCCTGATCAGACTGCTCCTCTAGGAGCCGTCTGATCTGGGTCTACTCTGTTTGCAAATGCGTGAATTTTGGCCATTGCAGACACTTTATAAAAAAAGGGTTATTTTATTTCATGGGAAAGCAGAATAGATCCTTATCAAATGGCTGGTACAGGATACATCTGATCTGGGAATGCTTGGTTTACAAAGGCATTCAAAGATGTCTTTGTCAAGTAAAGGTTTAAAAACAAGGGAACCCGTAAAGGGCTCTTTGTCTTATTTTGCATTCTTGTCAGGGTTTCTGCTAGTCTGCTGAAGACGGTAAAGTACTAACAAACAATAACACTCTCTTTACTCCCCATTCTTACAAGAAAATGGAAAGTGGTAGATGCATGGTAATTGAAAGGAAAATCTATGAAAATGTTATTGTCTGTAATGACTGGATAGATTTCAATATTATTTCTCAGAAATAATACTTAGATGGTCATATATCGGAATTGTTCAAAACCATTGTGATTTGTTATTAAAATATGTGGTCATTGGGTGAGGGCATTTTTAGCTCGTCTGTTTCGAAGAAATCACGAGCTATTGTCGTAACCCTGGCGTCCGTGTTGTCGTTGTCGTCCGAAATCTTAACATTGACCGTAACTTCTTCAATTTTTCATTCACAACCTTCATTTTTGGTATGCATGTTCATCTTGACAAGGCCTATCCCCACATACCAACATGATAACAGACAAGCGTTTGCACCCTCTTGCGGTGCTCTTGTTTTCTTTTATAGCTACTTTAACCCTTTCCTTCATGTAAATGCCTTTTCATGCATTTGCATACAGAGTAGACCTAGATCAGACAGCTCTTAGAGGAGCCGTCTGAACAGGGTCTGCTCTGTTTGCTAATGGAATTTGATTAGATCTGTTGCTTTAGTGTCGAAAATGGCTACAATGGTCCACCTACCATATTGCATTATAACATTATTGTCCATGAATATGCAATAGGTATTGAAATTAGGAATAAACATAAAACAGCAAAGGGTTAACCCATTCCTCCATAGGCTATTTTTAGACCCAGCCTCTTTGAATAAATCTACCCAAATGGCGCATTTACTAGAGAAAAGGAAAATTCTAGAATTTGTAGTTCTGAAACCATTGTGATAAATAGAGCATTTGCTCCTTAGCCTAAAACTGTAGAATCAGATTTATGTTGTTTCATAAACAAACAGAGCAGACCCTGATCAGATGGCTCTTGCAGGGTCCTTGCAAGATCCATCTGATATAGGTCTACTGTATTTGCAAAGGCTTCAAAATGGGCATCCAAGTAGTAAAGGGTTACTGAAAACGGTCACTGAAAGATAAACCCTTTAATATCCGAACATTATATATTTATAAGCAAAGCATGTCCTGACCATACTTAACCTTTTACTCTGTCCATATTCATGTAGAAATGATGACATCAATATGTATTAGATTAACTTTTTTAATGGCAAATAAACTTATGCAAATTTTGCTATGGCAAAAACTATAGAATCAGATCTATATTATTTCATAAGCAAACATCTAGCAGACCCTTTTCATACGGCTCCCTGAGGAGCCATCTGAATTGGGTCTTCTCAGTTTGCAAACTCGTAGAAAGGTGTATTTTTTGGAGTAAAGGGTTATTTTGCTGATTTTATAATAATTTTTTTTTGACAGGATGAATCTTTTAAATTTTTGATGTTTTTCCAAACTTTTTTGTGATGGAGAGTTTCTGTTTCAAAAACATTTGATTATTATTTGTCTTTTGTTCCATCCCCTCCCCATCGCCCTTGAAAAGAGTGATTGGGGCATTTCAAGTGTTAATCTTTACCATAAACACATATTTTCAATAAGATGGTGTTGATTATGTGCAATTATCGTAAAATGCCCTATGATACAAAATATACCATTTTTTGTCAATACTTATAATTTTTTGTTGTACAACAAAATATTATCGACCTATTTTGAACAATTATGAAACTAAAACTCATCCTGAATAAATACTAATAATGAATGATTAGAACATAATTAGAATGTTTTTGCATCTTTTCAGGATGGCTTTATGTTCACATGTAGATGTTGCAGTACAGGCAGTTCCGCTTCAAGGAGTTATGACAGCATCTAGCCTTGGTCAGGATGCCAAGCCTCAGGGTCTAAAAGTGCTATTCTGAGTGATATATTAACCCTTTCTCTGTTAAATACTATTGTAAGAAATGCTCACATCATGACTATAGTTATTGTCTGGATTTTCATAATGGCATATGTTTGCAAGATTTTTGTAGAGTCAGATCTATTATATATATTTTCATAAGCAAACAGAACAGACCCTGATCAGATCGCTCCTACAGGACTGGGTCTATTCTGTTTGCAAAGGAGTGTAAAAGCGTTTGTTTGAGGGAAAGGGTTAACCTTGCACTCCATAAATATGTCTTTGCAAACGGAGTAGACCAAGATCAGACAGCTCCTGTAGGGGCCGTTTTGATCAGGATTTGCTCTGTTTGCTTATGACAATAATATAGATATGGTTCTACAGTTTCTGCTGTGGCCAGAAATTCTTACGTACAGTATAACCTCTGTTGATCGGCACATCTCTTAACCAGAAACCTCTGTTATCTAGCACTGCTGCTTGGTCCCGTCAGTTTCCCTATTTGTTTTATGTATCCAAACTCTCTCTTGATCGGAACCTCTGTTAGCCGTTAACCGGCATACCTGGACAGGCCGATAAAGGCAAATTAGTGTTTTTTCACACCTCGTTATCTGGCCGTTTGCTGACCCGTGATCATTGACAAAAAGGGCTTTACATTTAGGTAGGGGATTGTCCTGTTATGGGCCTTGGGTAAATTGATCGTCCTTTATAGATATATATTGTTATCGTCTTTAAAAATACATTATACACATGTTAAAGATGAACTAAATTATCTGAGCAAAATCAGTCCTGTAATAAATGAACACTTTTTACTTGTCTAAATCGGCATACTTGGACACTGTACATGTATTTCTGTGGTCAGTCTGTATCAGCGCGGTGAACTGTCCAGAAGGAAATCGGAAATGTCATGCGAGTGAGCCTGTCGTTCATAGAGGCAATGTGCCGGTGTTTTAGTTGAGCCCTTTATACATGTGTGTTTACTTCCGATTGTACACTTAACACATTTATGCCTATTGTACATGTAGTTTAAAAATACAATAGACAAACCATGTATATCCTGATAAAAGAACTCCTGTTTAAATGGAACTATCTGATCAGGATCGGTGCTGTTGTACATATCTACATGTAATATGTTGTCATGGAGGAATACCCCTTACAGCCAGAAAAGGACTTGCTGGAATGAATCTTTGGATTAGTAAACTTGTGAATCTAGGCATAATTCTGTTAACCCGCACCCTCTCTTAACCAGCATAATAATGTGGATCCATGTGGTGCCGGATAACAGAGGTTATACTGTACCATTATGAAAATTGATCTGATTGATATTTCATGATGTCATTAAATTCTTATATGAATAGTAATGGAGTAAAGGGTTAACCTAATTATTTCTGTTTTTAAATCTGGGTCCCTGCTTATAAAGCTTTTTAGTTGAGTCTGAGGTCGTTCTCAAGCTTTTGATTGGTCAGATTTGAGTTCTCAAGCTTTTGATTGGTCAGATTTGAGCCTATGGCTCAAATCTGACCAATCAAAAACTTGAGAACGAACTCAGACTCAACTAAAAGTTTTGTAAGCATGAACCAGAATACTCTTTATCTTTTTTCTTTCACTGCTAGTAACAATGAATCTGTGATTACTCAACACAGACTGGATACAGACGAAAAGCTCAACAAATTTTGCAGATGACAAAAATTGCAGAAAAAAAGCTATTGATACTCAAGGGTGAATATATCAGAGACCAAAGCTAGCTTTAAATTTTTTTTACCTAATTAATATTCCTGTAAGAAACAATGGCATTATGTATATTTATCATAATTTTTTTTATCAAGGCATATGAACACAGGAATTTTAGAATCAGATCTGCTTAATTCCATAAGCAAATAGTGCAGACCTGCATCAGATGTCTCCTACAGGAGCTTCCAGATGAACTTTCTGCAGTACTTTTTAGATGAATGAGTTGTTACAGGAATTTCCATGGAAGCAAAAATCTGTACTCTTTCATACATTAATTGTTGCTTATTTCTGAAATCTGTATTACATAGGATTACAGATAGCTTCAGCTTTGATAAGTAAGAATACAGTAAATTATAACACAGTAGAGTCTGTCCCAAGTGGCCATTCATTTATTGAACAAAATAGCTTTAAAAAGCAGGTTGTTGCTTGATGCAGGTCAAAAGGTAATGCAGAAAGCTCCTATACGAGCTTTCTGCATTACTTTTGACCTGCATTAAGCTACTGCTTGCCTTACAGACCCATAATTAGACAACTTTTTGATGGCCGCTTAAGGCAGGTTCTGCTGTATGAAACCCCTTTTTTCTAGAGTCAGTTAGAAGTCATGGAGAAGTAGAATGTAGAAATTTTTGTAATTATTGGTCCATTGTAACAGGAAAATGTGTACTTGGATATGAGCAGTAGCCATAGGTTGTCAACTACCAAAGCAGGCAGTACAGACCCGATGAGACTTTTCCAAAATGGCAAGATGATCCGGGTTTCAAACTGCTTGAAAATGTCCAAGCACCAATTTTCCACAACAAAGGCTATTCATTTATGTGCCAAGTATTCACTGTATAATGTATATCATGGTCTTTCATGTTGTGTGTGATTGGGCAATGTTTACATATTTATAGTGCATGTAAGAAATCTACATTTCTTTGCTGAAATATTCTATACATTATACAACAGCTGATGAAGATTTCTAATGTTAACCCTTTTCCTGATAAACATAGTTTCTTCAAGACCACTCGTCATCTTAACCCATTCCTCCATAGGCTATTCTTAGATCCAACCACTTTGAATAAATCTACCGAAAAGGAGCATTAACTAGAGAAAGGGAACTCTGTAGAATTTTGTCGTTTGAAACCATTGTGATAAATAGAGCATTTGCTCCTATAGGAGCAAATGCTCTATTTAATCACAATGGTTTGAACAGGTGATTTTTACAGAGGCATAGAAAGGTGTATTTATGGAGGAAATGGTTATTTTTTATAATGTAAAATCTTTTAACACTGCACCTGTTCATTCTTAATATAAGAAATATTGATGTCATGGATATTTATTAGCTGAACACAGGACGTTTTTTGCCCTAGCAGAAACTGTAGAATTAATTAGATCTGTATAATTCCATAAGCAAATAGTGCAGACCCTGATCAGATGGCTCAAACAAGAGCTGTCTAATCTGGTTCTACTCTTTTTGAAAGGCGCGAATAGATGTTTATATCAGGTAATGGATTGAGAATTTTGTTTAGCTTAGACAACAACTGCAGGATCACATCTATATACAGTAGACTACCTCTAATTCGACCACTTAATGAATAAACAGCTGTCTTTATAAGCCGGTGGCTGCTTAATGCAGGATGAAAGTAATGCATAAAGCTTTCTGCATAACTTTCCTCCTGCATTAAGCTACCACCTGATTCTGCAACCCAGAATTATCCCCCTTTTTGGTGGTCACATTAGAGGGGTTTTAGTGTACATGTATTTCCATATCTACACAAGCATAATTCGTGCAGGAGCTGTATTATCTTGTTCTACACTGTTTTCAAATGTGTTACTATGAAGGAAAGGGTTAACCATTAACATAAACCCTTTACCTGTTTAATATTCATGTAAGAAATTATGACGACACGAATATACATTAGCTGAATTTTTATGATTGCATAATGTTTACAGGATGTTCGGCTCAGGAAGAAGCTGTAGAATCAGATCTATATTACACCATAATCAAACCATAGGAGCCATCTGATCTGGGTCTACTCTGTTTGCAAATGCTGTAAAACACATATATACGAGAGAAAGGGTTAACATAAGGAGTTTTGTTAACTCTACCAAACTGTGGTCAGTCATAAATTACTCTGAAACTCAGATTAATATTTAGATCATAGTTAGGAACATGCTTCTTGGTAGAAGGTATAACATTTTAATTCCCTTCTTTGAATTCTGAAATTTCACTGTGAAAAATAATCATATGTTTGATGACCTTACACAAATTTGTCTGCCATCAATCTACAATAGAGTTAAAGAATCTTAATGTTTCTTCCAAGAATCTCAATAATTATTATGGCTCCATACAGTTATATAATGGAAATGTAACAAATAATACATGTAATGTCAATATTTTAACTCTTGATATGCTGAATAATTAACCCTTTCCCTGTTCTGTATTTAGGCCAAATTTCAATACCTACTGAATATTCATTAACATATAGTTATAAAGAAATATGGAAGGTGGAACATTGTAGACATTTTAGAAAGTACCGATACAGATCTATCAAATTCTATTAGCAAACAGAGCAGACCCTGATCAGACGGCTCCTCTAGGAGCCGTCTGATCTGGGTCTACTCTGTTTGCATATGCGTGAAAACATGTTTATTTGAAGGAAAGGGTTAAAATAGGCTCCTCCCTTTCTGAATATTAAAATTAAACAGAAATTTGTATCAAACTTTATCTGACACTAAAGAAAATGATTTGTATGTTGTCACTTCACTTTTTTCTACACTATTTGCAAAAGTCTTAATATATACTCAGTTCCCACTCATAAAGGGTTAAATTTTGACCACTGAACACCCTTGGGCACATGTTATCTCTAATTTATTTTGTTACCATATGTTTGTTTTTTTTATATAAAAATAGATATCTATAGTTCTATGATTTTGCTAGAATCTACATTTTTACTGATATTTTTTTTCTATAAATGTTGTACAAGACCACATGCAGAGTTACAGATATAGGTGCGTACACAAATACCAAAATCGTCATTTCTCCACCATACCCTATACTGTAACCCCTCTTTAGAATTGTCTCTTCAAGACGATTCTAAAGAGTGGCCACAGTATAGGGTTTGGTGGAGAAATAAATGAGCTATTGTTGAAAGTATTTAAATTTAGGCACCTTATCTGGACCCCTGACATGTTTTTCTAAGTATTGTTGTTTGTATACTTATAGTGATCTGCTGAATGCATATAATGTGTGTTAAGAAATAATATTGGGACAGAGATGTATTAAACAATTACTTGAAGAATGTTGATGTAAGAATTTATGACCTTATGAATATTTATTATTAGCTGAATGTTTATAATAGCATACAAACACAAGATATTTTGGCCTTGGCAGAAACTGTAGAATCAAATCTATAAAAAGTTTTTAAGGTATGACTATGATTATAAATAGAACTTTCTGCATTGCGTTTGTTAGTCTCCCACGGGCTGCCAGAGGGGCACTCTAGGTTTGCAACCAGTCCTTCCATCCATCTATCCTTCTGTCTTGATTTTTATCTGGACGATATTTTCTCAATCACTTGGGTTATGGTATTCAAATTTCTTGTGTGGGTGCATCTTGGGAAGGCGGAGTACCACATACTACATTCTTGTCTTTTGACCTTGACCTTGACATTGACTTCAGATTAAGTAACATTTTGTCTGGAAATTGTTCAGATATATCCTTAACCCTTTGAGTTAGGATTTCCAATGTTATTTTGTGTGTGCATCTAGGGAAGGCGGAGTATGGCTTACTACTTTGGTGTCTCTATGCACTTAACATTAACTGTGACCTCAGTTTTAGAAAGAAATTGTCTGAAATTTGTCTGGATGATACATGTATATATCCTAAAACCCTTGGGTTAGGACTTCAAAATGTATTGTATGAGTGCTACTTAGGAAGGGGAAGTGTCACATAGTACTTTAGTGTCTTTTTGACCTTGACCTTGTTTTAATGAAAAAAAACCTCTCAGAATTGGTATGGAAGATATATCCTCAGCCCCTTGGGATAGGTTTTCAAAATGTATTGTGTGAGTGACTCTTTGGATGGGGAAATGCCACATACTACTTCAGTGTCTCTGTACTCTTGACTGTGACCGTGACTTCAGTTTTAGTAAAAGAATGTCATAAATTTGTTCAGATGATATATCATCAAGCCCTTAGATTAGGAATTTTCAATTTCTTTTGTGGATGCATCGTGGGAAAGCAGACTGTCAACTACTTTGGTATGACTTTGACCCTGACCTTGACCTCAATTTTATTAAAAGTTTGTCAAAAGCATTGTTGTGCTAATATCTCCACAACCACTTGGCAGATGGTTTCCAGATTCTCTTGTTAAGAAGGCAGTGTCTTTACTACATTTGTGTCTCTATGACCCTGACTTTGACCTCAAGTTAAGTAAAATTTGGCAAATATTGTCTGAATGATATCTTCTCAACCACTTGGGTTATGGTTTCCTTTGACTTACCCACCCAAGATGGGAAATCAATAATGTTGAAACATAAGCAGCCACCATGAACTGATCTGACTACACTTACAAGGAGCATCACTCATATATACTTGAGATATCAGCACATATTCCCTATTAATCTACATCCAACTTGAGGTGATGACTGTAGAAATGCTCACAGCAGTTTCCGATGGTGGATGATGGATAGCTTGACAATACTTGTTTGTTCTGCTTGAAGTGGCTGCCTGCTTTTAAAATGGTCACTGTAAATGGTGTTACAATATTCATATAGCTTTGTTAAAATACATGAGATATATTATCTGTATGTTTACATAGTACTTGTATAATTGTTTATTCATAGTTTTTTTGTATTATACAACATCATTATTCTGCAAATTGCTTTAGTAATTGTATTTGGTAACACCTTCATTTGCTACTCTTCACAGTTGGCAAATATTTAGTTGTTTTTAACCCTTTCCCTGTTCTGTATATAGGCCAAATTTCAATACCTACTGAATATTCATTAACAAAATAGTTATAAAGAAATATGGAAGGTGGCATATTATAGATATTTTAGAAAGCAAATAAAGCGATTTATCAAATTCTATTAGCAAACAGAGCAGACCCTAGAGGAGCCGTCTGATCTGAGTCAACTCTGTTTGCAGATGCGTAAAAAACATGTCTATATGAGGGAAAGGGTTAAGAAAAAAAGCAATGTATTCAACACAAAATTGCCTGCACTGTTTATCATTCAAAATATTTAAGCTTTTAATAATGAATGTGATAGATAGTGAAACATTCATGGTCCATTCCATTATAAATATTCAGTATTCAGAGGGTTAACGCTTACTCTAATGAAAATTTATGAGTGAATTGAACACATCATTATATACTCATTTACTTAATTTCTAAAACAGGAAATTGTCTTAGACAAAGCGTTTCAGATCTGACCTTTGTAATTCCATAAGCAACAGAGCTGACCCTAATCAGACTGCTCCTACAGAAGCCGTCTTATCTGGATCTACTGGGCATGAAATAGTGTTTCCATGTAGTGAACAGTTAATAATTGTAGGTGTTAAGTCACAGTACTCATTTTTTGTATAGGCTTTAATGTGATACACTTTTTAGCTCACCAGAGCACAAAGTGCTCAGGGTGAGCTTTTGTGATCACCTGATGTCCTTCGTCCGTCGGTGTCAGTCATAAACAATTTTAACCTTTAAAAATATTCTCCCCTGAATCTACAAGATTCTCAGCCTTTATATTTGGCACAAAGCATCGTCAGTAGGTCCTCTACAAAGCTTATATAAATTATGCCCCTGGTGTCAAAATTGGCCGTGCTCCAGGGGTGTCTTGTTTTCTATAGAAACATATAGTGAAAACTTTGAAAATCTCCTTTCATGTTTGGCACATAGAATCTTGTTCAAGTCCTCTACAATAGTTATATAAATTATGCCCCTTGGGTAAAAAATGGTCCCACCCCAGGGGTGCCAGCCAGTTTTCAAAAGAAACATATAGTGAAAACTTTGAAAATCTTCTCCTCTGATTGTCTGGTGAGCGATATCAGGGCCATCATGGGCCTCTTGTTTGTTTTAGTTTCATATCACCAGTTGGTGATTAATAGATCTGAAATTCCTGTATGTTCAATGATATTTGTCAACACGGTTGAACTAGACACTGAACGATCATTCCTGTTTGGTATACAGAAAAGTTGATTACTAGTATCTGCTGCTTTAACACTCTATTTCATGAATATTGATATAAGAAATAATAACATCATGAATACTAATTGCATGAGTTTTATAATGGCGTAATTATGAACACATAAATGTTTGACCATGGCAGAAACTGTATAGGAATCAGATCTTTATTAGTTCAAACTCAAATACAGCAGACCCTGATCAGATGGCTCCCTCAGGAACCATATTATCTGGGTCTATTCTGTTTGCAAAGATGTGAAAGCATATATATATAATTAGTAAAGGGTGTTGATAATGAAAGATTGTGCATTTTAGATTATTAATTATAATTACAGCAGAAAATGAGAAAGGAGCATTAAGGCCTGTCAGACAGTAATACTAGGCGTATACTGGATTTGGGTTGCCCGTGCAATTTTGTACATGCCTCTACAGTCTTGATAGTTATTCTTGCTATCATGAGAACCTGTGCACCTGCAAGTTTGGTTTTGATTTGATTTCTTATTGCCTCTTTTCGACGTTTTTCATAAGGAGGTTGTGGTGGGTGTATTTGTTAGCATTTCACTTACAGTTCTAACATATCACACCTCTTTACCCTTTCCATCATATAAAAGATTTTTTTGCACCTGTGCAAACAGAGTTGACCCAGATCAGATGACTCCCTCAATAAGTTTCTGATCAGGGTCTACTCTGTTTGCTTATGGAATAGTATAGATTCCTCGGTATTTGCAGTGATAAAAATGCTGTTAAAAATGTGGCTACTTAATATTCATATGGTCCTTATTTCTTACTGATATATTCATCAGGGAAAAGGTTAATAACTTCTTGCATGGATCCAGGTAGGAAGTACATAAAGTAAAACCTCGATTATTCGAATTTTCGGTATGGAAGAATGTAGACCCTTTTAGGCAGGTGGCTGCTTAATGCATAGTGAAAGTCATGCAGAAAGCTCCTAGAGGAGCTTTCTGCATGACTTTCACCATGCATTAAGCTGCCACCTGTCTTAAAGAGCGATAATAATACGTATTTTATTGTTCGAATAATCAAAGTTTTACTGTATATATTGTTCTATCACAATGCATTGTTCTATCACTATATAATGCTGTATATATTTAAGCCTAACCCTGCCTTGTTGGTACAGTAGAACCCATCTAAGTCGGAATTTTATTAAAGTACAAATTAACGGCTTTTTATACAAGTGGCTGCTTAATGCATGGTGAAAGTCATGCAGAAAGCTCCTTAGTGAGCTCTTCCAAACTTCAAACCAGCATTAACCCTTCGCTTGCTGAATTTTAAAATACATTTCTCCTTCTTTACCCATGCCTTGTTGTATAATTATATATATCTTCACTGTGTACAAGTATTTCGCTGTGCAATCACTGCTGTGGAGTGCACTGGTTGCACAATCAATTTGTAAATAGTGCAGACCCTGATGAGACAGCTCCTGCAGGAGCTGTCTCATCTGGGTCTTCACTATTTACAGGTACGTATATTGATGTGAATAGCAAGCGAAGGGTTAAGCTGTCACCAGTCTGACAGACCGGTTCTGACACCAAATTTATAACCTGATTTAGAGGGGTTTATTGTACTCAATAGAATTGCTTTTGGAAGATTATTCTAATGAGTACCAGCAAGATGATGCTTGGCAGACAACCATAGAAAATATATTTCTCACTTGATTTTCTGACATACATATACTCCAATTTCTGGAGCTCTATTTCTGCCAAGGAATGTTATTGTTAGTGAAACACATTACTGGCTATATGTCTCCCTCTAACATGTGGAGCATATAGTGTTACTCTTGTTTATGACTATGTAGAATACCAACTTTCTGTAGGTTGTACTTTCTATTTTGAATATTTTGATATAAGTTGATATACATTGATATACATTTTTGCTCTTAGCGAGCCTTTTATGGATAAACAAACATTAACCCTTCGCTTGCTATTCACGTCAATATACAGGGTCTGCACTATTTACAAGGGCATGGGTAAAGAAGGAGAAATGTATTTTTAGCAAGTGAAGGGTTAAAATAGCTAATGGTTGTTTCAAAATAAATCGATAAAAATGTACATTTGAAGTAAACCCATTGTAAGATATGTCCTTTATTGTCTTTACTCCATGAATATTTGTGTAAGAGATAATAACATTATGAATATTAATTAGATAACTTTTTAAAATGGCATATTAACACAGGAAATATTACCATTGCAGAAATTATATAATCAGATGTTTCAATATTTTAACCCTTTCCCTGATAGAAACACCCGTTTGCAAACAGGGAAGAGCCAAGTCATATGGATCCTGTTGGAGCCACCAGGGCCTATTCTCCTATGTTGCTATTTAGATAGGGAAAGAGTTTCATTAACTCTTTGCACGCTAAATAATTTTTCCTCTGCAACAATTGTCGTCTGCTTCAATTCTTAGAATAAACTATTTCTGATTTTTTTCAAAAATATGGTCAAGATGACAAACAGTTTGGATCCTGATGAGACGCCACATTATGTGGCGTCTCATCTGGATCCAAACTGTTTGCATAGGTAATCACAGTTTTGCCGCTAGCGTGCAAAGAGTTAATATAAAAAAAAGAGTTTCATGTGGTACAAAATGGTACTGAAGTTGCTAATGGTACTACTCTTCATCTTTTGCATACTTGTTAGAGGTGATTGTTAAATGTTTACCTCATAGAGGTGCCTTTTAACATGCTTACAAACAATAGTAGATCAAGATCAGCAGCTCATATAGGAGCCATCTGATCAATGTCTGCTCTGTTTGCTTATACTACTGTACAGATGTGAATTGACAGCTGCCATTCTAGCTAAAATCCCTATGTTTATGATGTCTTTATTTCTGACATATTTTTTGGAGTAAATGGTTTAAGGCTTTATTGCATGGAGCTTCAACATTTCTAATTTTACAGTTAGTGTTAAGGGTCTTGGTTTAACCATTTCTCTCATATGAACGTGTTTTCACGCATTTGCAAACAGAGTAAACCCAGATCAGACAGCTCATATAGGAGGCGTCTGATCAGGGTCTACTCTGTTTGCTAATGGAATTTGATAGATCTGTTTCTTTAGTTTCTAAAATGAGTACAGTGTTCCACCTTCCATATTTCATTATCCCCTGCCAAAGGCATCTGTCCAGTTTCTGTCCGGTGCCATATCTCTGTAACGGATTGACAGAATTCAATGAAACTAGATATGAATATTTGTTATCACCGGGGCATCATTCCCATGTATTACTCTCCCAGATGGCTGGTGGCATTTAGGAGTTATTGTCCTTTTATATGAAAAAAAATGACATTTTTTCCGTCAGATGACATATCTCTGTAACGGATTGACAGAATTCAATGAAACTCAACATGAATATTTTTTTATTGCCATGGCATCGCTCCCATGTATTACTTTTTCAGATGGCATACAGCTTTAAGGAGTTATTGCCCGTTGATTTACAAAAATCATATATTTATTGCCCTTATCCCCTGCTGAAAGCAGAGGGTTCATGTATTGCATTCAATACTGTTTTGCATTAAGTACTTTGATGTGCTTTATACAGCTTTCATATTCAACCAGTGTCAAGATAAAAAAAACCCTTATGATTTAAACAGATCAGCAACCACATCATAAATGCAACACCCAATCCTATATATAATGATTCACTGTATCAGAATAAACTGTATAGTATATACAAACTACAAATAATGCAAAAAGTAGTAGACTGGAACAGCTGAGACTCAGCAGCCAGTCTCGGTCTGTCCTTTTTGTAATACTATAAGGCACATTTTCTCTTGCTGTGGCTAATTCAGTATCAAAACATGTACTCTATTATTAAATATTGCCATTGAAAGGAGTAATTTGGCACAATGTTCATAAAGTTGGTCAAAACATCTATTTACAGTATTGGTATGTATCAAAGGCAAGTAAAACCTGGTTGAGCGTTCCAGGGCTATCATGTCCCTCATGTTTTAAATTGATTATCTAAAGATTCCCACATCCTTCATTGTTTTCCGTTTTACCAAGTAATACCTTTGGCAGGGGATATTAATTCAATGTATTTGCTTGTTATAACTATATTGTCCATGAATATTCAGTAGGTATTGAAATTTGGAATAAACATTGAACAGGGAAAGGCATAAACTCCAAAGTTTTATATATTCATGTTAATGAGATTTACATCCATCAACATTCTTCCAGTTGTGATGCTACATTGTATATAATATATAAATACACATAGTATCTTACATGTCATGAAACCTGTTACTCTCTATTGTGTAATAAGTGTTTCTGGTTGTTGACCTTGTTTATGGAAAACAATGTTTATCTTCTTATGCTATGCCTGTTTTGACTGCCATTTGCAAACAGTTTGGATCCAGATGAGACACTGGGTAACTTGGTGCCTCATCGGGATTTTTGACAAGCTGTTTGACACTTGGTCAATTTTTTCTCAAAGGAAGTTGCTGAAAAGCTCAGCAAATAGACTGAGCAGTGACTATTTTCCAGCATGAGACTAGTGATTGGAATGAATGAGATGTATGAATGGAAAATTCAGTTTTAATAATTGTATGAGCTGTCACAGTTATGTATGTGAACCTAGCATAATCTTAGTATACATTGTGCAAGTTGTGATATTTTTAGCTCACCTATCACAAGGATGCCGGAGTGAGCTGTTGGAATCGCCCTGTGTCCACTGTCATGCGGTGTATGGCATCAACC
The DNA here is from genome assembly GCA_963576725.1 of Azorinus chamasolen. Classification (NCBI taxonomy): domain Eukaryota; kingdom Metazoa; phylum Mollusca; class Bivalvia; order Cardiida; family Solecurtidae; genus Azorinus; species Azorinus chamasolen. Next base: position 31,811,349 of record OY755239.1, on the reverse strand, counting down.
ATTTCTTTAAATAACATCTCCTAAATTGTTGGATGGATCACAGATATTTAATCTGTAGGGATCCTCTGTCAAAATTACGTAAATGGCTCCAGTCTGCTGTATGTATAGGACACAATAGCTAAAAATAGATTTAAACGAACAAGTTACTTTAACAACGCCTCTTAAAGCACTCAATGTAATATGACCAAACTTTGCAGAAATGATCTTTAGCTAATCTTTTTAAACTTTTATAAATTGTTTTAGTTTCCTGCATAAGGAGGTTTCAGGAGCTAAAATGGATGGGAACAAACAATCTATTTAACCATTTCCTTCATTTAAACGCCTTTTCACATCTTTGCAAATATGGTAGATCCAGATCATATGGCTCCTGTAGGATCTGTCAGATTAAGGTCTGCCGTGTTTATAGATCTGATCATGCAGTTTTTGTCTAAGCAGGTCATAGGAGCTAAACTAATTTCATTGAATAATTTCTTTGAATGAAATATCTCATCAAACTCATAGGAATTATCCTTTGATGGTCTTCTAGCAAAGTCATACAAATGGATCCAGTGCACTACAAACTTTTGATTTTTTAATCGGTTTCTTAAATATCACCTCCTAAACAATGGCCTGGCATTTGATCAAACTTTACAGTAAATAACACTAGGTGATCTTCTATCAAAATCCTGTAAGTGGTTTAATCTGTTACAAATATAGGTCACATGAGCTTAAAAATTAAAATGTTCTTTTGCAAAACCTGCAGTCTGTCTTTTCAATGAAATACAGAGGCCTGACAATTTAGGTAGATGTGCATAATCATCACTTGGATTTTTAACGAGGTGAGCGGTACAGGACCGCCATGGTCCCCTTGTTTAGCTTAATAAACAGATATGTGTATAAACATATTTAATGAATTTGAAATGATTTTTGCTTCTCAGAGATTTTTTATTTATACTCAGCAAAGTTGTATCCAGCTATTTTTTCCTACTTGTGCGTGTTTGTTGTTCTATTTTCCCCTTATACTTGTATATGATTGCTTTCAAACTGTACTAATGAAACACCAGCCCCGTGCCTTTATGCCCCTCCCCCTTTCAAAGATGAGGATGGCATTTTAGATTCACTTTAATTTTATACGCCTTCAGACGGGACGTATAATTTATACGTCTTCAGACGGGACGTATTATGTCGTGGCGCTGTCCGTCCGTCCGTGAACTTTTGCTTACCCACTTTCTAACTCAAACAAATGTAATCCAATCCTTTTCAAAAATTGTCAGCATGTATATTAACATAATGTCTCAGTCATGTTAGATAACCAGCAAGATTGCCCCCAGACACTCCAGAATTATCTCCCCTTACTTTATGAATTCCCGTGAATTTTTGCTTGTCCTTTCTCGAACTCAAACAAATGTAATCCAATCCTTTTCAGATTTTGTCAGCATGTATATTAACATAATGGCTCAGTCATATTCGATAATCAGCAAGATTGTTGAGAACGTGACGCATGGGTCCATATTCTCCGGTAGATCTAGTTCAAGTCTAAATATTGTTGTAAGTAGGTCATATTTTACAAATACATATACTTGTCTGAAAATTGTTCTGCACTCATAATTGTGAACAAGTTAGCCTACTTCACGTTACAACATTTAGAGAGATCATTTAACTAATGACCTTACAACACTACATGTAGTTAGATCTGCAGTATTTATGAACCCCACCCGATCAAAAAGGGGGGGGGGGGGTATTGTTTTTTACCCTGTCTGTAGGTTTGTTTGTTGGTTGATTTGTCCCCAACTTTAGCGTTGGCGATACTTTTGTAGTTATTGCACATACATGTGCATACTTCAAACTAATTAAGGTCAAGGTCAGAGGTCAACTTTAGATTGGCGATAATTTTGTCGCCATTCAACATACATACTTTGCATGCATGTGCAACTAATGGAGGCGAACATTTTTAGGGGTGACTTATTAAGGTCGGGGTCATACAACAAGGTCAAATGCCATATCGCGGGCATAGTGTTTCACAAACACATCCTATTTAGTTTGAGCCTTAAGCGGCCATAAAAAAGGTATAATCATACATCTGTAAGGCATGCGGTAGCTTAATGCAGTTCAAGTGTTACGCAGAAGGCTCACATAGGAGCTTTGCTACATTACGTTTGCCCAGCTTTAAACAACCACCTGCTTTTTAAGACTTCTATGTTCAATGGATAAATGACCGCGTAAGACAGGTTCAGCTATATATGCCCTAGTCTTAGTAGTCTGTGTCTAATTTGACGCTTATAACAACAACACCGGCATATGGTCAGATTTGACAAATGTTGCATATCCTGATTGAGTGACTTGTCCGAGTCAAAACTGCGTACTCTATTAACAAGAACAAATAGCTCAATATAATGTTACTGCTCACCATCGGTCGTCCTGCATCTCTGTCGCCCATTCTTAAATGATAATCTCTAAACTGCTGGGTGGATGGTCGAGAATTGTTAAATATATTGCACTCCATATAGAACGCTGGTTGCCATGACAACCAAAACCAGAAGCACTTTGTCAACATTTTATTATACGTTACTGTGGATATACATGGGGTGACGTTCACAAAAATCCTAAATCAATTATTTCTCAAAATCATGGCCGATAGGTACGATATTATTAGCTCACCAGAGCACAAAGTGCTCAGGGTGAGCTTTTGTGATCGCCTGATGTCCGTCGTCCGTCGTCGTGCGTCGTGTGTCGTGTGTCGTGCGTCGTTCGTCGTCAACAATTTGAACCTTTAAAGTTCTTCTCCTCTGAATCTACAGGGGTCTCAGCTTTCATCTTTGGCACATAGCATCATATGTAGGTCCTCTACAAAAGTTATATAAATTATACCCCTGGGGTCAAAATTGGCCCTGCCCCAGGGGTTTTCAGTTTTCAATAGAAACATATAGTGAAAACTTTGAACATCATCTCCTCTAAAACTAGAAGATCCTCAGCTTTCATATTTGGCACATAGCTTCAACTTCAGGACTTCTACAAAAGTTATATAAATTATGCCCCTAGGGTCAAAATTGGTCCCACCCCAGGGATTTCCAGTTTTTAATAGCTGACTGCGTAAACAGCCTATGGGATCACCAGTTATGCATAGGAAAAACTTTAAAAATATTCTTGTCAGAAACTACATGTCCCAGAGCTTAGATATTTGGTGTATAGATTTACTTAGCATAACTTTATGAGTTTTATAAGTATCATAGTTCTGGGGTTAAAATTGGCCCTGCCCTGTTTGTATATACTTCTTTACACCAGAAATTACATTCTAAAGGTTTCTCCTTAATATCACTCTTTATAGCTGAGACCAGTCAGTGGGATTTCTTATATAATCACCCTTAGCCTGATCGGTAGAGTAGAAATTGTGTTTAGACAAATAACACACACTCATTTAAGATTGAGAAAACTGTGGATAATTCTCAAAATGCAGAATACTGTTAAGCTTTTTTTCATACCTATGCCCTGCATTAAGCTACCCGCTATCAATATAGAGCATATCTGTTGTGAATTTCAGCTTAACTCTTTGCATGCTGGGTAATTTTGTCATCTGCTAAATTGTTGTCTGCAGCATATTCACAAGTTATCCTAACTACACACTTTCTGAGTTTTTCAGAAGTTCAGTCTCATTGACAAACAGTTCAGATATCAGATCAGGCACCACATTATGTTGGCCCTGATCTGGATCCAAACTGTTTGCATAGGTCATTAGTGGTGGGAGAATCCCACTACACACTTTCTTTCTAAGTTTTTCAGAAGTTCAGTCTCATTGACAATCAGTTTGGATATCAGATCAGGCACCACATTATGTTGGCCCTGATCTGGATCCAAACTGTATGCATAGGTCATTAGTGGCGGGAGAATCCCACTACACACAGAAGTTCAGTCTCATTTACAAACAATTTGGATATCAGATCAGGCCCCACATTATGTGGGGCCTGATCTGGATCCAAATTGTTTGCATAGGTCATTAGTGGTGGGAGAATCCGCCTCTAGCATCCAAAGAATACAAGTTCCAGTGGTCTAATGCTCTATCCATTCTTTCACTACATTCTTTTAGCATCATGTTCAGGTCCTCTACAAAAGTTATATAAATTGTGTCCCTGGGGTCAAAATTGGCACCGCCCCTGGGGTGTTAAGTTTTCAATAGAAACATATAGTGAAAACTTTGAAAATCTTCTCCTCCTATTGTCTGGTGAGCGATGTCAGGGCCATTCTGGCCCTCTTGTTTTTTCATATATCACTGCAAGTAAACATTTAAAACATATGAAACGAATGGCTAGATTTCAATATAAAATTATAGTATAATTCAACAGAACGACTCTTTATCAAACTCATTTAAACCGTTGTAATTGGTACAAAACATAGGGATCTATACCGCTTCAATGGAATCTATATATACGATATAATAAAAGATCATATAATATATATATAAACTCCCATGAAGCGGTACACTGAGTTTTTCGGTGGTTGACCAATGGTTCTCATGTACAAATTAACACGTTCAGCCTATTGACTCGGGGGAGCACAGCGCCATTATGACCCTCTTGTTCTCTGCAGTCTCGCGACTTGTAATACCCCATCCGTAATGTAAATACAATAGAACCTGTCTTAAGGGGCCACTAAAAGGGAGTTCTATTTATGGGTCTGTAAAGCAGGTGGTAGCTTAATTCAGGTTAAATGTAATACTATAGGAGCTTTCTGCATTACCTTGTCCCTGCATTAAGCAATCGCTTGCTTTTAAGACCTATATTCAACAAACTAATGGCCGCTTAGGAGAAGTTCAGACTTTTTAACTGCTTTTATTAGTTAGTTCTTATCTAACTATCCGCGACTTGACTCGCATTTGAAACCACTTGGATCCAGATCAGGCGCCGAGTGAGTTCGGCATCTCACTAGGATCCACACTGTTTGACACTTGGTCAAGAGCTGCTCAAAAGTTTGATCGAATAGGATGTAATCAAAATTACACCAGGGTTAGAGGTTATAAACTACTGAGTCTGAATTCATTCTTAACCCTTCGCTTGCTGAATGTTAAAATACGTTTCTCCTTCTTTATCCATGCCCTGTTGTACAATTACATATATCTTCACGGTGTACAAGTATTTCGCTGTGTAATCACTGCTGTGGAGTGCACTGGTTGCAAAATCAACTTGTAAATAGTGCAGACCCTGATGAGACAGCTCCTGCAGGAGCTGGGTCTTCACTATTTACAGGTACGTATATTGACGTGAATAGCAAGCGAAGGGTTGAGAGGTATCTGATTGGTCAGATGCTGGAGAATGGTTTCGGACTCGAGCAAATACTTTATATAATCGGGGTCAGACATTTGTATTACAGTGGGGTAAGTGTTAGTCTCATTTCATTTTGAAAATATAAGCAGAATGTCGAATAACCAGGCCCGAGGTTATAAAACAGTTTGCCTGAGTCTGCGATCATTCTTTCTCAAGTATCTTTCGGCTTGTAAGTCATAACTTTCGGTTTAAAACCGAAAGTAACGACTTTCACCGATAT